>OY723304.1:779337-1027337 GCA_963210315.1 Rhynchopus euleeides
TTACAGGGGGGGGTCGAATAAACGTACTTAGTTGAATAGTAGTACTTAGCCGAATAGTAGTACTTATTTTTTTGGGGCTCTGGGGCACGTTGGGCCGTTGAATACAAGTACTTACTTTGTACACCCGTTTTTTTGGGAAATATCTCGTTTTTTTTGAGATTTTCTTTATGGAGGACCGCCTGCCAGTGGAGGGGGCACACAAATCCGCAAACTTTGGGGCAAAGAATGGAGACAAGGTCTATTAGTGCCACTTCGGGGAACCAGGGTGCACGGGCCCCGCAAACCCGCAAGCTCATGCGGTCCAGAGGCATCAGAACCACTGCTGAAGCCCGCCGCGCATTCCCCTCAGCTACGGCGTCCGCAGTCCCCACCACCACCGAGAAGATGTGAACGGATGGCCCCAGACAAAGCTCACCGTAGACCTGTGACATCCACCAACAGGGCCAATATCTTCGGCTGGTGTCGGATATAATGACGACCGCCGATGATTTCATCTGCTCACGGAATGCCTCGAGAGGATGGGCCATAGCCAGGCGCTCCCCGGCCTTCCTTCAACGAAGTGATCCGGGCCAGGGCACGCAGCAGTGACCAGCGCGCCCCTGGTGGACCAAATAGCCCCGCAGAGCCCCTGCAAACAGCGTTTTTAGGAAAAGTTGAATAGACGTACTACGTACGTCTATTCGCTCGCAAAGTATTTTATACTTTTTTGGCGAGGTCGATTTAGGCCCGCCCGTTCGCCGAATAGTAGTACTTAGTACGTTTATTTGACCCCCCCCTGTAACATTTCTTGCAAGATCTTTGTCATACCATGTAATATTATGAGTTATATTTAATATTGGAGGATCCTTGAAATCGGTAGTGGACAGTAGCGGACAGGGCGGACATTTCCTTGTGGAAAAAGTGCCCGAAAAAAAAATTCGAAAAGGTCCCCCTTACAGAATTAGCCTTTTTTCAAAAAATCAGAAAATTTCGGACCGCAATTTGTACCCAAGAAAGTGCCGAATTTTCGGACTTGGTCCGATTTGAACGATTTCCGTGCCTCTTGCAACCCCCATGAGGGGGGGGCTGCTGTTTCGGGTTCTTCCGGTGGTACATGCTGGGGTGTCAGGACAGGGAATCCTGCTCGCTGTACCCGGTGATCCCTGACGCAGCCAGGAAGTAGAGAGCCTTGGAACCCTGGTTGAGGCCTGTAACACCCGGCCTTCCTGCCACTTGTGGCATTGTGGAGTGGTTATGGAGAAGGTTCTCTCTCCGTCCGGTCGAGCACAACCGTCCTCTCCAGCCAGGGGTCATCTACTTTCCAAACAAGGGCCAGGAACATGCTCAAACAAACCAATTGATCAGAAAATCTGGCTTGCCGTGGAATCATTGAGCATTGGGGAGTGGTTTGCCCCCTTGCTGCGTATGACATGTCCATTTTTGACGATTTTTGGGCAGAATTTGGTGCGTGGGACCTTTCGATTTTCATGATTTTTTCGGAATTTCGTGGGGACCGGTACCCCATTTGAGGGCCAAAAATCTCATTTCCGAGGCCTGGGAATGGTCGCAGTGGCCTCAGATGTCCAAAAACGTTCAATTGACCTCTCCTCGAAAAAAAAATCGAAAGGTCCCCCCTACTGGCACCCCGGATTAGGACATGTCTCTGGGGGTGTCCGGGGGCATTTTTGGCCCATTTTTGGCTGGGGAAAATGGGCCATTTTTCACGATTTTTTCGGTTTTTTGTCCGGACCGGCACCGCATTTGAGGGGCCAAAATCTGATTTCCGAGGCCCGGGAATGGTCGCAGTGGCTTCATTTGGCCAAAAACGTTCAATTTACCCTTCCCCAAAAAAAAATTCGAAAGGGTCCCCCTACAAATCGCCGGTCTTAGGAAATTTTTTTTTGGGCACCCAGATTTCAAAAATTTTCAAACTATTTTCTGGACCAAAAATCAAACTATTGAGGTCCTGGCCGGACATGTCCGGGGGGGGGGGGGTCAAAATTGGATTTCCCGAATTTCCGGGTCCGGACATGTCCGCCCGGACATCCGGACACCAGAAAATGTCCGCCCGGACATGTCCGCCCTGTCCGGGGCGGACATTTCTGGATGTCCGGATGTCCGCCCGGACATGTCCGGGCGGGAAATTCGGGAAATGTCCGGGGGGGGGGGGGGGGGGTCAAAATTGGACCCGGACATCCGGACACCCGGATTTCCGGGTCCGGGCATGTCCGCCCTGTCCGCCCTGAAACCGCCTAAGGGGCCGGGGGAAATCCAGGAAATTCGGGAAATCCAGGAATATGAAGAATCCTCCATTATGCGTTATATTTAATACCGTATACGTAAATATTATGGAACGTAAATATTATGGAACGGGCCCATTTTTGGCCGGTCCGTTCCATAATATTTACGTTCCATAATATTTACAGGGCCAGTTGGGGACTCGGTGGTGAGGACGGCTTGCGTCAGGAATCGCGCGAAAAGTGCACGAGTAGGTCCCGTCAGGGACTCTGTATGCCGTCCGATCACCTGGTCCAAGTCCCCGAGTCGCAGAAAGCCCTGTAAATATTATGGAACGAAAAAAATCTGGAACGCCAACCCACCAGCGTTCCAAAATATTTACGTTCCATAATATTTACGTTCCAAAATATTTACGTATACGGTATTATGCGCTATTTAATATTATGCGTTATTTAAGATTATGCAGGAGGGGGGTTTACGATAAAACTATTTATTTGGCAAACGACGGGGTGGTGGGGATGGGGGTGGTTTGTTCTGTTGAACTGCTTTGCAAAAATAAAAAAACTCACCCAACGACAACACTCAGTGCACACACAAAAAAAGTGCAGCGCAACGCCTGTGCAGTGTTCTCCCGATTCGCCACTCCGGGAAAAATGTGATGGCGAGTCTTGATCCGGAAAAAGGGGTGATAAAAAATTTTGCTCGCGCGCTTCGACCGCGAGCGCCTCGTGCAATGCACGCGTATATCCGCAACAACATTCGTTCTGATCGATACTCTCTGCAGTGTGCGGTGTGAGTGGGCAACGAGGAAGTCGTACAGACTTCGTTGTGCAGGGCTGGTGTAGTCTGCACGTGCTCCGCCTTCACTCACGACCATGTCGCACTCCTGGTGATGTGCCGTTTCCCACTTGCCGTACCAAACGTTACATATGTACACTCGACAGGCGCACAGCACAGGGGGGTCTGGGGGGCGACGCCCCCAGCCGCCGGAGGCCACAGTAGCAACCATCTGGCCTTCTCTCCTTCGCGTTCTTGGACTCTTTGGGTCAATCACGGTTCGTAGTGGGGCACGAACCCAGAGACGCTCGTTGTTGGGAAGTTGTGCAGGTCGAGGAGTGGAAAAACCGTCCAAAATCTGTGAAAAATTCCACCCCCCCAAAAAATGGCGAAACTCGCCATCGGGTTTTCGGGGGGGAAAATACAAATGGCGACTTTCGCCCCCAAACTCGCCATCGGGAGAACACTGCGCCTGTGGACCCGGAGTCACAGATTTAGGGCGACATACCGGCTACGACCATCTCTACGACCGGGAGTTGTGTGCCGGAGAGGGAACTGTGGGAAAGACGGAAATATGCCTCTGGACGCGGAGGCGGACCCCGCCCCCCCGCCCCCCCCCCCCCCCCCCCCCCCCGCTCCGAGCGCCTGCAGCCAGAATAGAGAGAAAGAGAACGAGATGAGAGAGGGGAGCGCACTCGCTGGCCTGAGGCTCGCTTCCACAGGCACCCTTGCTCCTGGCAATACCTGCTGAGGCCTGTCAGGGGAGGATGCTGTATATAGGAAGGCCGAAACTACAACGAGAAAACGCACCTCTCACGTGACACTTCCATTGTTCTGCGCTTGCGTGGGCTGGTGCTTCAGGGGGGCAGCACGCCAGCGGCAAGCACTTGAGAACGAGAGATAGAGGTCTTCGCAATCGGCAAGTGTTTGGCAAAAATCCGGCATTATTTTCTCCCGTGAACAGGATGAAATGCGCCGTTTGCGGCGCCGTAGCGAAGAAACCCAAAAAGAAAGAAAAGGAAAGCGAGAGAGAGGGAGAGGGCTGCTGCTTGGTCTGGTGATGTCGCTGAGAAGAGGCGCCTGCTGGACTCAGAGGCAACCAACGCAGATGGTGGGGTTGATGGAAAAAAAGGCGTTGCAAATGGGGCAGCAGGGGCGGGGAAGGCGGGCGGACAGTCACGGACGGGGGGGGGGGGGGTAGTGAAATAGAAGTAGAAGGAAGCAAGAATGATCTCCCTTCACTCGTCATGCAGGTTGTGTATCGGCCTGAGGGGGGGGGGGGGGGGTAGGGGTGGTCTTAAGCTGTTAACCCTATAAGACCGAAGGCGATTTTGAGCCATTTTGGCCCATTTTTCTCCTTGGACACCCAGTTGCTTCAATTTTCGTTTTTCTGCCCGACCCTGGCCGTAAATGAACGCGTTTGACTGAAAGATTCCACGATGGCCATTTTTTGTCCCCGAAAAAAATGACTCTTTTTTTGCACGGTCAACAAACAGTGAATTTGAGGGTGAAAAAATGGCAGATTTTCGAAAGCAAAAATTTTCGCGAGCCGGGGCCAGGCCTGGGCGGGGAACGAGCCCTTTTTCCAGGTTTTTTGGGTCGGGGAACCAGGTTTTTTCTAAGAATTTTTACAAGGGATTTTTTGCTCGCCCCCCCAGTTTCCAGGCGCGTGCCCGTCAGGCGGGACTTTTTCTCTGATTTCTCTCCGCGTCATCATGTGACAGCTCTAGAGTGATGCCCAGAGATGCTTGCGGCAGAGAGTGCCCCTCATGCGCGATACAGCTAGAAATGAATGAGGATCATCTGGCACTCGTTCTCATCGGGGGTTGTGCTCCGCAGGGACTCAAATACACCTTGGCACTCTCGCAGGGCTGGACATGCCAGCAGCTGGAGGACAGTTACAAAGCTGCCACTCCCCGACGCCACCCACCTGCTGGCCCCTTCAGGTCTGAAAGCCCAAAAGCTCCCGGGGATTTTTGCAGTGGTGCGCACCATATTCAGCGCAGTAGGGTGATCTCTCCGATTTTCCAAAACTGCTGGTTTACTGGTTTGGGGAACGGTCGCCGGCAGACCGTTGAAATGCCCGTGTTAGCAAGGCACACTCACGTTTCAGGTAGCGTGTCGCGTGTCACGCATGTCGCGAACGCGGCAAGTGTACCTCCCAGGTGGGGAAGCCCGACCTCCTGTCCGATGTCAGTCAGGCTTCGAAGAAGCGCTTCATGGATGCGGCGCTGACCTCCTACGCTGCACTGTACCCGGGGAAGTGAGATAGATGGACGGGCACACGCTACATGGGGGGTCTGGGGGGCGTGAGCCCCCCAGCCGCCGGAGGCCACGGTAGCGAACATCTGTTCGTGTGGGCGTACAGATTCTGTGCGAGTTGGCTGCGTCCTCAGAGGCGACTGGAGTGGTTGGACCCCGACTTGATGGGATTCGAAGGACTTGAGTACGAGACGTACGCCACAGGGGGGTCTGGGGGGCGGAGCCCCCCAGCCGCCGGAGGCCACGGTAGTGAACGTCTGGCTCTCCAGTTGGCCAGCAAGGCGAACGGTACGTGGGACAGACTTCCCTTCCATCCTTGTGCGCGCCCTGTCGACTGGGGAAAACTTAGAAAAAGTTTTTTCCTCTGCGAAACAACCTTAGAAAAAAATTCCCCTAACAAAATTCTTAGAAAAAAACTTTTTTTCCCCTTACAAAAATTCTTAGAAAAAAAGTTCAGAATCCTGAAAGTGGGGAACAAGCCCCCCAGTTAGGAACAGCCCTGGATTCCTAAGATCTTGGTATTTTTTACTAAGATCTTAGCTAAGATCTTAGTTTTTCCCCCATATTCCTTGTTGACTGACTGGAGATACACTCCCTGACGAGGCCCAGGACGATTTTTCCTGCCGGCAGCGTACGACACAATGCACGGCGTCAGCAAACATATACTGACTGAGAGCGGTTGCGGCTGAACGGTGTTGTGACTGCATTTCATAGCTTACCTTCTCCCCCACAAATCCCTCCTGATCGCAATCTGTGCCTGTTCCTGAGTGTGTCTTGCTGTCGCCGATGAGCTGCTTGCCGCAAACCCCACCCCAACATGCCTCGCCACAATCATCATCCACAAAGCCAGGGCCATCATGAGTGGGGCAGGTGATCATGACGTGGAAATGGACAGCCTGCCCCCGGCGGACCCCGCGCAGCCGGAGCCTGAACCCCAGCCTGCCCCCGCGGACGAGGAGCAGGAGGAGGAGCCAGCAGGGCCGCCCGCTCAGGCGGAGCCGCCTGCTCAGGTGGACACGCCTCTAACGCAAGCGGTGGACACGCTGTCCAAGCAGCTGGGGAAGAAGCGCAAGCCGGCGCTTGTCGACGAGGCTGTGGAGCTGGGCATCTACACGAGGCTTGCGAATGGGGAAGTGCAAGAAGAGGGCAGAAAGCTGAAGCGGTCAAAGGGGGAGGTGGCGGAGGCTGTGGCGAAGTTCCGGATCCGCAATCGACAGCAGGGGCCTGGGAGTGACACAGTGCCACAGACGCAGGGACGGCAGCCCCTTCCCTCCACAGTTGAGAGGCGTGCGGCATCGGCACGGATCGCTGAGAAGGGGGCTGCCGCCAACATTCCGGAGCAGGCGAAGGTGAAGGCCTACGACCTTGCTGCACCTCTGATAGATGTGATCGACGAGTTCGACACCTGCTCACAGGTGGAGCTCGGCAAGGCACCCGCAGGTTTCATCAACAGAGCGTCCCTTCTGAGGATGTTTGAAGAGGGGCAGATGGTTCCCGCCTGTCAGACGTGCTCCCGCCTGTGGAACCCCGGGTCCCAGGCCCTTGATGTGCGGGGCCACTTCACGGGGGGGAAGCACCTAGACAAGGTGGCGAAGGCGGCTGCCCAGGATGAGGCAGCGCAGAAGACCATCCCTGGGTTGGCTTCACGTCACACGTCTTGCTTCGAACTCAAGGCGACAAAGGCTGCGCTCTACGCAGGCATCACCCCCGCTGCGCTGCACACCGCCCTTGAGGTTCTCAATGGCATCACCATCCCGCGGTACGTTCCACGCCTTGGGCCCGTCGTGACGAGGAATAGTCCCAAGGTGATGGAGGAAAGTCGTGCGGCCATCACAGACCGACTCAAGGGGCGGAGGTGGTCAGTGCTGCACGACTGTGGATCGCTGCTGGGAACGCAGCTGATCTCGATGGTATGTTCAGCACGGAGCTTCAGTGCTGTGCTGGTGGTGCCCCTCACTGATGCGCCTGTAGCAACGGTCCTGAAGGAGGAGTGGGAGAAACTGGGCCTGAGCGCCCCAATGATGGTGCGTTCTGATCGCGGCGGGAGAAACGGGGCAGCAAGCAGGGAGGTCGACGCGGAACTCGGCATCCCGTGGGTGTCGTGCATCCCCCACATCGCCAACAACGCTGCGGATTCCGCTGATAAGTGGCTCAAGAAGCAGAAACTCGAGTTCTTGGCAAGAGTCGAACTTGGGGATTTCACAGACCCCGCCAGTGGCGTGCTGTCATACGTGCTCGTATCCCTGCTGGATGCCCTGTTTTCAGGGGAGGACTGCAAGAACAGGGCGCGTCGCTACGTTGAAGCGCAGCAGAAGGTGTTGGAGCCTGCCGGAGCTGACGTGCTGGCAGAACTGGTGGAGCGGATGAGCGGGATGGCTGCCGTCGCGAAGCCGCGGGAGAAGGAGGCGCTGTTTGCTGTCTACCGCAGCGAGGTCCCCCCGGGGCTGGCGGCCCTCACAGAGGCAGCGGACTTCGACGGGTTGCTCGCCGCCGCACGGGGTAAGCTCGCTGAGCTACAGGAGAAGATCCCCGAGAGCGCACCCCCCTGTGTCAGATGCCCCCTGCTCAGCGACACGCGGTACGAAGCGAGCCTGAAGTGCTACCTGCACTGCCGTGACAGGCTGGCGGCCCTCCACAGCTTCGCGGCTTTGGAGCTCAAGAACACGCAGAAGCCATGCAGCAGCTTAAATGTTCTGCGAAGCCTGCTGGACCGCTACAGCACTGCCACCCTCCACGCCGACCTCAAGATGATGTGTGACAACACGGCACCCCTGCTGCGCGTCTTTCGAAAGTACTCCGACCCCTCTGCCGAGCCGCATGCGCACCAGGTTTGGGGGGACATAGAGGACTGCATCCACGACCTCGACGAGGCCGGCGGGATAGCCAGGGGTGAGGCCGAAGAGGCCTACCTCCAGAGAGTCAACACCCACCCCGACCTCTCCGAGAGTGCTTCACCGGTGGCTGTCCTGCTGAGCGAGTCACTCAAGCGCCTCTGGTGGGGAAATAAAGGAGAGAGCGGGTACTGGTTCTGGCGTGGCGTGCGGCATTTGTGCCCACAGCAGGCCCTGCTGATGCAGACATGCAAAACCCTCCTTCCTTTTGAGCAGCTGCAACTTGCCCTCCCTCAGTTCTCAGCTGTTGTCACCGTGGAGGCATGGAGCACATACCTGGCTGGACTCGGAAAATTCGCGAAAGGCAAACCCACCGGCAAGGACAAGGCCTCAGCTGTCGGCTTCTGGGAGAAGTACACGTCTGCTGGCGAGGGGCTCCGGTGCCTTTCCCTGGACCTGCTGGCGGTGCCTGCAGCTACCACCGGCTGCGACTCGGTGTTCAGCGTAGGGAAAGATGCTCTTCCTGCCAACCGCAGCGCCGCAAAGCCTGACGTGATGGCAAGTATCGTGTTTCATCACTGCAACCAGGACCTGGCGGTCAGATACCCACAGAGCCATCTCAGGCATTCCTTCCCCAAGGTGAGGAACAACGGTGGTTGCCAGGAAGTTGACCTGTCGTGATGATCTCAGAAACGTCCTCAGTCCTGGGGTTTTCAACTCCGGGGATGGGTGTGTGTGTGTGTGTGTGTGTGTGTGTGGGGGGGGGGGGGGTAAAGAGTAGAAGAGTGTGGGGGGGGGGGGGGGGGGGGGGGGGGGCGGTCAGTTGCATGTATCAGAAATGTTCCAAGTCATGGGACGGGGTTTTCAACCCCGGGGTTGGGTGAGGCTGCTTAGCGAATGAAGGGGGGAAATGAGGTTTCTAACCCTGTTGGTGAAACAGGAATGGGGTTTTCAACTCCTCCTGTACTGTTTGACGTGATCTATTTGTGCACCCCAAACGCTCTCCGTTCACGGGACAGCGAAGCCTGCACTCCTGACTGGGATGTGCCGTGTGTCTGTAGTATTCCAGCAAGAATACGAAAGGATATTTGCAAAAAAACTAAGATCTTACCTAAGATCTTCGAAAAAAATACTAAGATCTTAATTTTTGTGCTTTTTTTCACTAAGATCTTAACAGAAAAAAAATTACGACGACGAAGACATGCTCGACGGGTTTCGGGAAAAAAAGGGGGTAAGATCTGTTGATAACCATGTACAAAAATTCTTAGAAAAAAAGTTCAGAATCCTGAAAGTGGGGAACAAGCCCCCCAGTTAGGAACAGCCCTGGCCGGGGCTCCCCAAAAAGTCAGCCGAGGATGACGTTATTGGAAAGAACGAGTCAAATTGCATCGACGGAAAAAAAAGTTCGATCAAAAAGACTGAGTATGAAGCCTCTGAATGGGTACTCCGGTTTTTTACCTATGTTCAGTGCCTATTTTCCCTTTGAAACCGTGGGAAAACACCCAAAATTAGGCTTTTCGTCAATCACACGCAGGAAGTCTCTCAGACGGCTGCAAGAGCAACTGTTGCGCTTCGCAGCAGTACTGAACCAGCGAGAGGTGTTCGTGTAAAGCTGTGACCCTCCAGCACTGTGGAGCTCGCTCTACTACCACGTGATGTCGCCGCTGATAGGCAGTGTCCGTCGACCCTCCCGCGACCAGATGTCGCATAGAGGACGCACCCTTCGGCCCGTAGTGTGACAGACCTATGTGCTGCAACTGCGCACAGAAGAGCGGAAGTCCCTCGAATACGTTATCCCCGGGTAGATCCAGTTGAGCTTGGCTCGATCTGGGCAGAACTGGGCACGGCCCAAAGCCGGTCGAAGATATCACCCATACATTTGACAGGCGAGGAATTGACGATCAGGCACTCCATTGCCTTCAGTTGACACGTGCACTACATCGGAGTGTATCTGGGCGGGTCTTGCTTCCTTAGAAAGGTTCTCGAGTCTCCTTTACCGGATGGCCAGGGTCGGGCACAAAGACCCCCGGCAAACCTTGTTGGGGTGTGCACAGAAAGCCAAGGGCCCAGAATGCTGTTTTCACCTGAAAATCCGACCTGGGCCCACATTCTCCGAGGTGACGGCGGGCAACCGACAGACAGATATCTTGTCGATTTTTGTTGTCTTGAAAAGAACTGTCCAAACTATTTTCGTGGTGCCCAGGGTTTGCCAAAAAGACAAAAATGGGTCCCAACAAAATGTGAACCCAAAGTGCACAAGCAATATATTGCGCCTTCGGTCTTAAAGGGTTAACCTGGCCAATTTTTCACCATCGGCGTCTGGGGGCCAAAAACGTCATCAAACCTGAAAATATGACCCCTGGGACCCCAGAAACACAATTCCGCCCGGTTTTGGGCACTTTTGAGCACTTCTGAGCAGTTTAGTCGTGTTCCGGAAAAATGTACCACAAAGCTGTACCTCAGCCCCCCCTGGGCAGAAGGCAGAATCGCAAACCATCATGTCTCGCAGTGATCCAGTCAGCGGTGTTGCCAACCGTGCTGCCCGACGATACGTGGGGTCAAAAGTGCAACATGACAACACCTTGTTTGCGGTGTGACATGCGAGACAGTAGAAAAGTATCACCGGAAACAAGGGGTCATAGGTACTAGAGGAGGGGCATGTTTCCAGCCCCTTCAGACCTTCAGACGCATCGGTTGCATCTACTCGATGCGGGAGAATCGCTGATCGGACTGGCATAGTGCATCAACTGCAGGCATATCGAACAACAGAGGAGCACTGTGCCACTTGCGAAATCACTTGTGTCAGAATCTGTGTGCACATGTTCTTGGGCCAGTGACAGTGATGTGGCAGTGAGCCATCCGATGACCATGAAGAAGGGGGCATGGACTGATATCAGACATCAGCAGTGCACCGAAGATGGCCCCCATAAGGATGTATGAAAGGCTGAAGACTACAATGTCAAAGTTCAAGCCGTACAACAAGGACGAGGGGGTGCAACTCGGCTGTCCAGGCAGCTACGCACGAACGGGCAGAGTCCCCACACTTCTGCCAGAGCTCACATCCAAAGCACACTCGGTAACTGTGATTTCCAGGCACAGTTCGATCCGTGTGTTGTGTTCACACAGATCCCATGGTTGGCATATCCAGTGGTTGCGGCAGTCCCGCCTGCGCACCTGGGTATACTCCGTTGTTCAACGTACCGCATAGTCTGACAGCTGCACGGATCCCTCCCCCCCGCAGCAGCGTCTTTTGTGTTCAGTTGTGTGCATCGAGTGGGAAGCCACCACAATGCCCTCCCCACCATCCCGTTTTGTTTCCCACTAATACACGTTGAGGCCTTCGCTCTGGGGTAGCCAGGCGGCAGCCCGCCCTCTGGCGATTATGTCTATGTGGCACCACCTGCACCAACCTGTGGCCGTATAGTTGTACCATCTTCGGCCAAAGAAAATACACGGTGGACTCCAGCGGGGGTAGGGTAACCCTTTTCGGGAGTCTCAACTAGGGGGAGTCCAACTCCCGCTAGCGGGAGTCTGACTCCCCCTAGCGGGAGTCTTTTCACCTATTTTCACTCATTTTTCCCATGATACCTATGCAATGTGGCACTCGTCACTGAAGTACAGCCACACACACACACACCAAACGGACGTTTCCACCCATCCCAGCTCGCAGACCTGATTCACAAAAATGGGGAAGACGACAACGAAGCCGGCAGTGAAGGTGGCAGCGAAGCCGGCGGCGAAGTCGAGTAAGAAGAAGAAGAGCGCAGAGAGTCCCGAGGCTGCGGAGGCGACGAACATTGTGGCTGATTTTTGCACGGCCTTCCTCGTTAAAAAAGGGGGAAGTGTGCTGACACTGGGATCCATTAGAAGGCTCCTAGCAACGGTGTTGACCGGCAAGGAGATCAACAAGCACAGCCCCCAGGTGGCCAACGCCATCACCGCCGTATTCCCTGACATGGACAAGCTCGCTGTGAGGGAGGTCGAGATGATGCAGAAGGACGGCACCCTCCCCGCCACCTACAGGGTTGAGGTGAAGCGCGGGAAGGTGCAAGACACCAAGTTGGTGGGTGTCACCCTCAAGCCAAAGATGCCCTTGGCTTGGGCGGAGGAGGGCCACAAGAAGAATCCGCTGTACCAGCGGGTCCTTGCTGCGCTTGCCCCGGCCTACAAGGAGGTCGAGATGAACAACGTGTACACTGCCGTGCAGCAGGAGGAGGATACTACGACGAAGAATGTGATGCAGCACTTCCCGGTGGTCACCCCGTTGCCTGGGGCAGCCAACGTGCATGTGGTGATGCTCGAGGGGCTGTTGACCCGGGTTGAGTTTTCAGTGACAGGCCTGCAGGTGTCGCTGACGTGTCTTCGCGTGGTCCACGAGGGTTCGACAATCCCCAGCGGCACATACACCGCCACCTATTTCCTCCCCAGGAGCCCTGCCGATGGCGAGCCCATCACCTGCGAGCAGGTGGAGGGGCAGTTGGCCCTGTGGAAGGTCACCGTTCCTTTGGAACAGCCCCGCGCCACGGTGACCGGCTCAGGCCAGGCCAACACCTCCACCGTGGGGAGGTACAAGGACCTGCTGGGGATCGACCTCGCACAGCCTGAGGTCCCCGACACAGAGGAAGAAGCCCCTCCGAGCATCCCGCAGGCCATCACAGTGGAGGAGGACGACATGGACACCCTCTGAGGGAAGCTGGCTGTGCATCAGCCTGCGGAAGTTGAATGATCAGACTGTCATGGAAGCCACAAACCCCACACTCCAAAACATCGACAGTTTTTTCGCTTGGCTACATCTGACGTGGTGTGTGTGTTGCAACCTTATTCGGCTCCACTCACACTCGCTCTCACAGGTGTCACAGGGGGTATTTTCAAGACCCATGCCATCGAACCATGTCGAATGCAAATGAAGCGAAGAGTGTCGGGGAGACTCTTGCTGCCAACCGGCATGCCCTTCGGATGTCTCAACGGACACTCGCCAAGGTCAACCAGCTTCATAAGGAGCGTGTTGGTGAGAACCTGGGTGTGTCACGAAAGCGACTCCGCGAAATGGAGAAGCCTGCCTGCGAACGTGTTGAATGGCGCCTTTCCCGTGGTTTGCTCGGGGCATTTGAGTTCCTCGAAGAAGAGGCGGGAGAATCATCGACAATGCAGTGTAGCGTGCCACTTCTCGGCGTCATGTACACGGACGGATACACGCCACGTAATTCATTACGTTCCGATAACGCACGTGTCCGTCTGTCTCTCGGGGTCATCAATCCCGAAAACACGATGACTGCGCCGGGTATTACTTTCTCAGACCTTCCGAAAGGTGATCACAAGCTGTTCCAAAATCACGCGTTGCTGCAACAGATCATGAGGCTGCACAAAGCGAAAATCTTCCGAGGGGTGCATGTCGCGAGTGTGTCCATAGCAAGAATAACCGCCGACCATGCTGAGCAGTGGGCAACAATGAGGCGATGCGGGGGGCGAGGGCACCGATGCTCACTGTGCGACATCCCAGAAGAACGCTGGTATCAACAGGTGCATCGATACCCGCACCTGACTCTCTCTGAGATGAAAGAGGCTGGCTACCCCTCCCTCTTGGCAGGTGTGCTTCCCAATGCCCGCTACGTCACCCCAGCACTCCATGACTGCAAGGGGCTCGCCATGCGGCTGATCAGGGTACTGGATGAGACAACAAAAAAAATATTCGACAAGACCTGTACAAACCTTGCACTGAATGTGTCGCAGAATGGGACAGGTGCTCAGTTCCGGAAGGTCGTGCTTGCCATGTCACAGGACACCACCTACAAGGGCTTGTTCCGCTACCTCTTTGTCTCCCTTGCAGACCTCATGCATTTCCGGTATGCAGACATCCCCTGGCGCTTCTGGGGATGCAAGGATGAGTCAGCCCGGATTCCCTTCTTGCGTGCTCGGATCTCAGGGCATATATTTCACTGGTTGATGGAGCATGCCGAAAAGGGATCAACGCGCAATGCCTACGTACACAGTCTCCATCATTGGTGGGCTCCAGAAGATGCAGTGCCTCTGCAGAACAACGACGAATTTGAAGAAGCAGAGAACGGACATCGCAAGAAAGATGCCGTTACAATCGCCAGCTCCGCAACTTACGAGAGAGATCTTGCAATGGCAGAAGAGAAGCGGCGCGAATCGGGCATGCCTTGGAAGGTTGCGCACCTGTCGCAGGACGGGATCCTCGGGTATAGAGAAGTCATTCTGTGTCCGTGTCTGCACACCCGACACGCTCATAGATTGGCTGTGTATGTTCTTTGCACACAGTTGACACAGCTGCAGAAGGGGTTTGTGCACTGCAACACACAGGACTTCGTTGAACCCAGCAGCGCGCCCTACTTCCTGTTCCGGTTCCCCGAAGGACACCGCAAATTATCGCTCTGCTTGTGCAAAATGCCAATCCCGCTGGGGGCGACTTTCACACCATTCGTGTCATCCGAGGCGACTTTGAGCACGCTTGACCAACGCGCACAGCAGGAGGGGGATGACAGTTCTGACGAAGAAGATGAGGAAAGCCTGCAGGATGGTTTGTCTTGCCCAAGGTGTAACACAACTACGACAGGCGACGGCCGCACTTTGACACCTCAAATTCTAACCGCTCACCTCCGCAGGTGCAGCCGCTACCAGGAGGATAGGTAGGTAGTCCAGAGTCCGGGGAAACTGACAGAAGCAAAACAAGCCCCTCCCCATCCCTCTTCCACCTTCCCCCCGCATGATTTTACCCCCCACGCCAGTAGACTGTAACTATATCATGGGAAAAATGGATGAAAATAGGTGAAAAGACTCCCGCTAGGGGGAGTCAGACTCCCCCTAGCGGGAGTCTTTGACACCCTCTCAGACTCCCGCTCCCAGACTCCCGCTAGGGCCGCTGGAGTCCACCGTGTAGGCATGAGATCACGGCTTTATGTGTCTCTTGCCGCTGAAAGTGAGTGGTTGTTCCTCGTACGCACTCGGGCATCTGTGCGACAGTGCGGAGGTCCACATAGTGACGGAAGGGCTTGAATCAGCCATTGAGACCTCCCGACTAAGGGTGGTGTGGTACAACTTTGTGGTACATTTTTTGGAATTGCAAACTAGGTGCTTCTGGAGGCTCTAAACCGCCCGAAACCGGGCGCAGATGCATTTCCGGACGTCTGGGGGTCGAATTTTCAGGTTTGGGTCACTTTTAGGTCCTTGTACGCAAAAGTTTGATTTTTTGGCCAGGTTAACGTTTTTAAAGGGCTTAAGACCACCCCTAGGGCAGCGTTTAACCAAAACGCCTCAAAAACGCGTTTTGGGTAAAATCATCAAAACGAAACGTTTCAAAACGTCAAAACGTTTTCGTTTTTTATCAAAAACGCGTTTTTTTGGAATCTCGCGGAACGTCAAAAAAAACGCCCAAGTGGCCTGCAGCCCACCCATGC
The DNA here is from genome assembly GCA_963210315.1 of Rhynchopus euleeides. Classification (NCBI taxonomy): domain Eukaryota; phylum Euglenozoa; class Diplonemea; order Diplonemida; family Diplonemidae; genus Rhynchopus; species Rhynchopus euleeides. The sequence continues at coordinate 794,840 of OY723304.1, forward strand.
AATGTGAAGGGAAATGTGGCTTGCGCGACAGAACGGTGTGGGAAATTCAGGGAGAGAACACTTCCGGCATGATCATTGCTAGCAGCACCCATCTCGATCAGCTCAACGTACTCCCATTACCGGATGGTTGAGAGAGAGGACCCAACTTCTGGCCGAAGGACACTGGTTCCGCTCTGTGAGGACTTGTCTTTGAACGCACTACACGAACATTCACAGCCGTCTGTGCGAATAGCCACACGGTGGCCAGGACGGTTGGGATATCCCATGTGGGAGAACAGGATGGGATATCCCACCGGGGATAGCGACCGGGACACCGGGAGTGCGCGTGTTCCCCCCTGTGAGAACACGTGCCCTCCCCTGTGGGATAGCGACCATCACCCATGTGGGATGCCCCATTAGGATATCGATATCCCATATTAGTGCTGCAAACCCGCAAGCTAGTCATTACCCAGCTCTTCAAACCATGAGGCAGTGCATACCAGCATTGCCCTGAGGATTCGGCGTGGGCTGATTCGGCGTGGGGCTGGGTGAAGGGCGAATCTGCTGCGATCTGGGCGTCTGCGATGTGGTATTCATCGCAAGCCGCCACTTACTGCAGGACGGCTGGCCCTAGCCTAGGCTAGGCTGGCCCTTCCCCTAGTAAAAACCCCAAGTACTGATGACGTTTCAAAACGCGTTTTTTTCGAGCTGTGCCGTTTTCATAAAACGAAACGTTTTAAAACGTGAAACGTTTTAGCGTTTTTTTAACGCTGCCCTAGGGGGGGGGGGGGGGGAGGGGGTCAGAAAGGCGTGACGGCGTTGGGGTTCACGGGTTCAAGGCTGTAAATCCGGCGGCAGCGTCCCCTGGGTACGGTGAGTTCGGATTCACGGAGCTGCTTGCGTAAGGCCATTGGGAGCGCAGCGGTGCCGTCTGCTTCGAGCCACGTGTAGAGGCACCGAGTGCCGGCAGCACTCGCGGCCTCACAGAGGTCCCAGCTGACATTTACAGCAGGGCCGACCACTGTGACGAAGCGCTGGCGGCTGGAACCGATGTCACCTCGTTCTACACTGCCAGTGGCGAGGCCGACGTGGCAATCCACCACACCCACACTGTGCACGAAGCGGATTGCACTCTCGACGTGTGCTTCGAGGCTTCGGGCAACGTTCCACCCGACTGCGACCTTGTTGCCCAGCACCGTGGTGAGCGTCCCGTTGCTGCGGGTGAGGTGCAGTGCCACGATGGCGAGTGCGCTGCTGAGGTGCTCCCCGGTCTCCAGGTCGTGGTCCAGTGCCAGCTCCACAACACCCACAGTGGCGTGTGTGTTCCTGAGTGATTCGCCCTGCAAGCGCCCCAACGGGGATCCTCCGAGGGAGCGGCTGAGGTCGGCAGCAGGGGACACGCAGCGAGGGGTGTGCGGTTGCACGTTGTCCAGAGGGTCGGCCTGGCGGCCGACGAGGGCGGCAGGCCACACACAGACCATGGGGAGGGCCTGTTGCACGCCTTTCAGCACGACCATCTCAGGAGGGGCGCCCACCGCTGTGTCGCAGAAGTCCTTCACAACGGTCCACAGCTCCTCTCGCACCGCCACAGCGCCAGGTGTGCACATGCCTTCGAGCCGTGCAGCCACATTCACCGTATGGCCGAGGTAGTCCACGCGTCTCGTCACCTCGTTGCGCTCCGTCATGACAGGCCCGCTGTTCAACCCCACACGCACGGTCAACCCGCACCAGTTCTTCCCGCGAGGCATGCACACTGGCACCTGCAGCAAGCCCTGCGGCCACGACGCCTGCAGCAACGCTGTGTGGATACGCAGCCCGAAGTTCAGGCCTGCCACCGGCAAGTCGAATGCCACCATGAATGCGTCTCCCACAGTCTTCACCTCGTACCCGCCGCAGTCGTCGATCACCTGACGAATCACCTCGTTGTGCACTCGGATCGCCTTCTTCATCGCCTCAGGTGCACTTTCCCAGATCACTGTTGATGCGCGGATGTCGGTGAACACAATCGTCGCCTCCTGTGCTTGCAGCCCGGGTGCGGCGGTCACATGGCGCACAGGGTACTCCGTATCATGCGAGCGGTGGAGCTCTTCGAACAGGGCATCAGGCAGGTAAGGCCTGTACAGCCGCAGGTGCATCTCGAGGGTTCGCAGTGCACCTGCCATGTCTTTCGACAGCTCTGCCTCACGCTCGTCCAGGATCTCCGCCACGCTGCCAACGTCGTATGCCGACAGGTGCTGCGCAATCTGCTGCACAGTGTCGATCGTCGACTGCATCGACGCCTTCTCCTGCAGCACCTGATGCGCAAACCCGCGTGTGAGGTAGAAGTCGACGAACAGCAGAATAATGTCTTGCACTGCTGCATACAGCACGGTTCCCGTGGGCATTCGACATGGCGGGTCAGCGCAGTCGCACACATGCGCCTCGCTGTCGGGGACAGTGATCTGTGCGATTGACATGGCCTGGAACACCGCGAGACTGACACATGTCACTGCCAGTGTCACGGTCGTCACACGTGCCTCGAGCTGGTTGACAAGGCACAAGTCCAAGAGCACCACCACCACCTGCCACTGTGCGGGGGTCCCGTTCTGCCCTGCGAGGAACGCGGCTATCAGCACAGAAGACGTCCAGCCGTATGTCACTCCCTCCAACAGAAGGGCAGGCGCCGCACGACGCCACAGCACATACCCCAGGAGCAAAAGCCCTGGGCCCAGGTTCAGTGCGACATTGAGGTAACGGAGGACAGAGTACCGGTAGATCCCAAGGACGGCAATGAGTGAGGTCACCCCGCAGAGAGTCGACACGAGCCCGACGAGGAAGGCACGCTTCTTTCGTGCAGCATCTAGCTCTGTGTCGCCTTCAAGAGACAAGTGCCGGAACACCTGATTGGCACAGGTGCGTAGCATCGCCCGTTGAGGACGCCTGCGGAGGATGCGTGGACTGGCAGGTGCATGACAAGGGCAAACATGCAAACATGCGTGCAGTTCAAGGGTGTCTCAGGCCAACCCGACGATGTGTTGTGCTGGTGGAAAACCCGCGATTGGGCCAGGGAGTCGCCGTCTGGAAAGACAAGACTTGTTACAAACTTGCGGGTGCAGGCAAGACAACACGGGGGAATCGTCAGTGGTCATGCAGAAAGCCGGTGAGATTGAGTCAGTGGCACGACCTCATTCCGCTCACCGGAACTGGGCTGAAAAGCAATTAGTCCCTGGAAAGGGGTTATCGGAACGCGTGTGTCAGACAGGAGTTCACGCACAGACCCCGGCATCGAACGAGATGACGCCTCCAGGCCTGACAGCCAGGTGAAGAGACAATCATGCCCAAGATCAGCAGCTGCCTCACTCAGCAGCCATGCAGAACCCACGGCAGCGCCGACCACGGTCACGAAGCGCTGGCTGCTGGATCCAATGTCGCCGTGCTCAACATGTCCGGTGGCGATGCCAGAATAGCATTTAACACTTCCGGCCACTTCCTGCACGAAACGAATTCCACTCTCGACGTGTGATTCGAGGCTTCGGGCAACGTTCCACCCGACTGCGACCTTGTTGCCCAGCACGGTAAGCAGCGTCCCGTTGCTGCGGGTGAGGTGCACGGTCACAGTGGCGAGTGCATCACTCAGACATTTCCCCGTCTCCAGCTTGTCGTTCAGGTCCAACTCCACCACACCAATTGTGGCGTGTGAACGCCTCAGGACACCGTCTTCCATCTGCCAGAGCAGGCCGGAGGAGCGCCGGCGGGGAGAGATGTGCGGCATGGTAACGGGTAGGTGGTGCGGGTGGTCCAGAGGGTCGGCCTGGCGGCCGACAAGGGCGGCAGGCCACACACAGACCATGGGGAGGGCCTGTTGCACGCCTTTCAGCACGACCATCTCAGGAGGGGCGTCCACCGCTGTGTCGCAGAAGTCCTTCACAACGGTCCACAGCTCCTCTCGCACCGCCACAGCGCCAGGTGTGCACACGCCTTCGAGCCGTGCAGCCACATTCACCGTATGGCCGAGGTAGTCCACGCGTTTCGTCACCTCGTTGCGTTCTGTCGTGACAGGCCCGCTGTTCAACCCCACACGCACGGTCAACCCACGCCAGTTCTTCCCGCGAGACATGCACACTGGCACCTGCAGCAAGCCCTGCGGCCACGACGCCTGCAGCAACGCTGTGTGGATACGCAGCCCGAAGTTCAGGCCTGCCACCGGCAAGTCGAATGCCACCATGAATGCGTCTCCCACAGTCTTCACCTCGTACCCGCCGCAGTCGTCGATCACCTGACGAATCACCTCGTTGTGCACTCGGATTGCCTTCTTCATCGCCTCAGGTGCACTTTCCCAGATCACTGTTGATGCGCGGATGTCGGTGAACACAATCGTCGCCTCCTGTGCTTGCAGCCCGGGTGCCACAGGCAGCCGCCTCACGCACAGGTCTGTCTCCGCACGGTGGAGCTCTTCGAACAGGGCATCAGGCAGGTAAGGCCTGTACAGCCGCAGGTGCATCTCGAGGGTTCGCAGTGCACCTGCCATGTCTTTCGACAGCTCTGCCTCACGCTCGTCCAGGATCTCCGCCACGCTGTCAACGTCGTATGCCGACAGGTGCTGCGCAATCTGCTGCACAGTGTCGATCGTCGACTGCATCGACGCCTTCTCCTGCAGCACCTGATGTGCAAACCCGCGTGTGAGGTAGAAGTCGAGCACTAGGACCATCATGTCCTGCAGCAGCACAGTATTCGTCGTCCCAGCCGGCATGCGGCAGGGGGGGTTGTCGCAGTCACACACATGAGCCTCACCGTCGGCCACCACGATGTCCATCTGCAGTATTGCCTGGAAAGCCACAAGCGACAAGCATGTGATGCCGAGGATGCTCTTCGTCACGCGCCCATCCAACTGGGCGACAAGGCACAGGTCCAGGAACACCACGACAGTCTGCCACTGTGCGGGTGTCCCATTCTGTGACGCCAGTAACGCAGCAATCAACACAGAGACTGTCCATGTGTAGATGGCAAGCTCGAGGACGAGCGTCGGCGCGGACTTTGTGCTCATTACGAAAATCAGCATCAGCAGGCTGGGGGTCAGCGAGCACCCGACGTTCGCATATCGGTATGGCGAATTGTATACCGACATCACTGCCAGCAGGGACACCGCGCCGATCGCTGTCCCGGCGATCCCGAGTACAACGCAGCACTTCTTGCGGCGCATATCCAGTTCGGTGTCCGCGGGGGAAGCAATGTGTCGGAATGGCACAGAGCAGATGCATTGTATCAGGTATAGCACATTCATCGCGCCTGCCTCGTAATAAACTGCGGCGCCCGCTCTAAGGAAGCAGATGAGAAAATGGGTGAAGACAGTCAAAGGCAGTCAAAGCCTACACTACTCTGGCACAACAAAAGTGATCATGTGCAGGAATAAAGACCACGGAGCAACGTGATATGATTCCCACAATCATCGACCAACGGACGGCGGCGTGCCAAAAGAAGGGACGCAGGTCTTGGTTTTCAGTGTGCGTATCTTCAGAAGCTGGCAAGACCCCCACCCCACTCACATGAACAGCAACCCTCCCAGAATAAAGGAACAGCAGAAATGACTCCGTGGCAAGAAAGAGAGAGTGTGTCGCAGTGTAGACGCTGTGTTGAAGGGATGGTGTGGTGTTCGGGTGGAATGTTCGCTGTAAATGCAAATGTACATAGGAGGGTGTCCTAAATTTAGGAAATTTTTGAAAAATTTGGAAAATTTTGGGGGATTTTTTGAAAAAATGGCAAAAAAAAGGGTGTGGGGAGTTGGGTCCAGTTTAGCAAAGTCCGTGTATTTGGACGCGGCCCCTCAGATAAGGAAGCCGCGTCTCAGGTGCAGGATGTGGGGTGTTGTCGATTTTTCAGGGTTCGACATTCTCGGGCTGGACGGAGAGAAACGGTGGGTGCAACTCTGATCAGAAAAAACTTCAACCGAAAAAACGGGGTGTAGCTCCCTGACTGACGAGCAGCGGGAGGTGGCGAAGAGAAGCTCCTCATGCGTGGCGGCCTCCCTCGTTCGCGGCGGGTGAGGCATGCGGGGGTACGAGAGCGGCACCCGCCTGAGTTCTTTATGGAACCCACAAACCTGGGTGGCCTCACGGATGTGAGGTTGGAAATGCTCCGGGAGACAGCCGATGGCGCCTCAACGCCACAGGCTATCGTTGCCGGCTTGGTGCCCATATGGTGCAAGATGAGCGGCGGAATCGGCGAACTTCGGGAACTATCAGGTAGTTTGAACGCTGAAGACTGCCCCGCCAGGCTGAATGGGAGTCACAACGCGATGAGGAACAAGGATCAGCAGCGCCCTTTGCGGCAAACACAGGGCAGCTCTCCCTGAGCAGCTGGGAATGAAACGGGACGGAACTAACGAGCAGCAGCGAAAATATTGCAGAGCACCAGTAACCACAACGAGTCCATGACACAAGTGGAACTGCAGACACGGGGCAGCCAAGAAACCGACGCAGTCGCAGGAGACCACCTCCACTGTCAGAACGAGCAGAACTGAGAGACACTCAATGGGATGGAGCGGAATCACTGGAACGGGGACACACTGATGGCACACAGGACAGACAGACAGAAGTCAGAGTGAAACGGTTGTACAAAGGGCTCGGCTTTACCGACGTCCTTAGTACAGAGTGAAACGACGACGCCGCCGAAGGCGGCCAATCCGCCGCCCTTCGGGCGGCGGAAAAAAATTTGGGGTGTTTTTGGGAGAAAAACCGGGCAACCTGGACCCTTTGGGACCACACAGGCCAGGAAAGGCCAAAATTTTCGATTTTTTTCGGAAATTTTTCGGTTTTTCAGAGTGTGGCAGTCCGCAGATACAGATTTTCGGGTCGGAAAAAAATTTTTTTTCGACCCAAAAAAATCGGATTTTTTCGGGGAGGGTCTCCGGTGGCCCCCCCTGGATTTCCTGTTTTTTCCCGATTTTTCCTGATTTTCGGATTTTGCTCGAAATTTGCCCTTGTGTCAACCAGTGGCAAAACTTTCGGAAAATCGGGAAAAATCAGGAAAATCCGGAGTACCGGACACCCTCCTAGATTCTGGGGGGGTGAAACGGCGGAAAAAATTTTGGGGTGTTTTTGGGAGAAAAACCGGGCAACCTGGGCCCTTTGGGACCACACAGGCCAGGAAAGGCCAAAATTTTCGATTTTTTTCGGAAATTTTTCGGTTTTTCAGAGTGTGGCAGTCCGCAGATACAGATTTTCGGGTCGGAAAAAATTTTTTTTTCGACCCAAAAAAATCGGATTTTTTCGGGGAGGGTCTCCGGTGGCCCCCCCTGGATTTCCTGTTTTTTCCCGATTTTTCCTGATTTTCGGATTTTGCTCGAAATTTGCCCTTGTGTCAACCAGTGGCAAAACTTTCGGAAAATCGGGAAAAATCAGGAAAATCCGGAGTACCGGACACCCTCCTAGATTCTGGGGGGGTGAAACGGCGGAAAAAATTTTGGGGTGTTTTTGGGAGAAAAACCGGGCAACCTGGACCCTTTGGGACCACACAGGCCAGGAAAGGCCAAAATTTTCGATTTTTTTCGGAAATTTTTCGGTTTTTCAGAGTGTGGCAGTCCGCAGATACAGATTTTCGGGTCGGAAAAAATTTTTTTTTCGACCCAAAAAAATCGGATTTTTTCGGGGAGGGTCTCCGGTGGCCCCCCCTGGATTTCCTGTTTTTTCCCGATTTTTCCTGATTTTCGGATTTTGCTCGAAATTTGCCCTTGTGTCAACCAGTGGCAAAACTTTCGGAAAATCGGGAAAAATCAGGAAAATCCGGAGTACCGGACACCCTCCTAGATTCTGGGGGGGTGAAACGGCGGAAAAAATTTGGGGTGTTTTTGGGAGAAAAACCGGGCAACCTGGACCCTTTGGGACCACACAGGCCAGGAAAGGCCAAAATTTTCGATTTTTTTCGGAAATTTTTCGGTTTTTCAGAGTGTGGCAGTCCGCAGATACAGATTTTCGGGTCGGAAAAAAATTTTTTTTCGACCCAAAAAAACCCAACATGCAGAGTGCCCGCCGTCGGGGTCGGGGGCCACAGAGAACCACCAGGGCGGAGGCTCCCAAACCTCAAACACAGCCCCCTCTGGTGTGCCCTCTGCGGCTCCGGTCACGGCGGCAGGCGCCCAGCCGTCTGGCCCCGCTCAGGCCGCGCGGCGCCGCCAGGGCGGAGGCTCCCACACCTTCAACACAGCCCCCTCTGGCACCTCTGGCGGAACAGCCCCCGGTGGGGCTGGCGGGATCCAGGGGGTTGCTGCGACGATGATGCGCAACGCCGCGCAGGCCCGCCGGGACGGGCAGCGCCGCAGCCGGACAGCCGCGTCCTCGAGACGCCTGGAGGAGCTGCGTCAGGGTGACGCGGCGGGCCCCATGGAGTTCGACGACGACCCGGCGAACGTGTGGGAGCCCGAGGACGACCTCCAGGCCATCGACGCCTACGGGGACGACGAGACGCCCGCGGCGGAACATCCCCGCTCTGCAGGAGCTTGCGGCGTCCCGTGTCTGGGCCGAGGGGGTGGTAGCGCGGGCCCGCGGCATGGCCCCCTGCGTCTCGATGGGAGGAGCCATCCCCCGCACCGTCGAGGCGTGGAGGCACTGCTTCCACCCCAGCTATGGCCTTTGCCCCCTCTCGCCCAGGGTGGCAGGTGACGTAGCGGCGGAGTGGCTGCAGGCGCGCATCCTGCAAGGGGGCGCGCAGGCCGAGCCCGGGAACCAGACGAGGGAGCCGGGGGTCAGCCTGCGCGTCTACATGCGCAAGCTGCAGACGGAGGTGGAGCGGGGCGAGTAGGCGGAGCAGCGTCCCCACCCCCACCACCCCCCCCCCCCCCCCGGGACCTTCCCCCCCCCCCCTTTCATAGATGTGTGCAGGTGGCCGTTGTGAATGGTTAGACAGGGGCTGGCCACCCCCTCCCCCGGGCTCTGCACAGCAGGTCTGGGTTAGAAACAACATAACCCCCCCCCCCCCTTCCTCCCCCCTCCCCTCCCCTCCCCTATTGATGTCCCCCCCCCCCTCCCCCAGCGCTTTGCCGCTCGTGTGAGTACCGCCCTGACTGGGAGAAAGGGTAGGGCTGGTTGGGTTGGCGGAGTTGGGCGGATGGGCGAAACGGAAAAATCGACGAGGTCGCAGCGTCAGGGCGTTCTGGGCTGGCTGGTGGTGGTTGGGACAAGACCGACGAGATTAGAAGCGGCACTGGTAGACGGGTTTTGAGGCCCCCCGCCCCCAGGTTCCCCCTGCCCACCTGGACGGACCCAAGTGCCTCACACCGGATCTCTCCCCACCCGGTGGTCCACCTGACGGATACGCGAAAAAAAAAAAAAAAAAAAAAAAAAAAAAAAAAAAAAAAAAAAAAAAAAAAAAAAAAAATCGGATTTTTTCGGGGAGGGTCTCCGGTGGCCCCCCCTGGATTTCCTGTTTTTTCCCGATTTTTCCTGATTTTCGGATTTTGCTCGAAATTTGCCCTTGTGTCAACCAGTGGCAAAACTTTCGGAAAATCGGGAAAAATCAGGAAAATCCGGAGTACCGGACACCCTCCTAGATTCTGGGGGGGTGAAACGGCGGAAAAAATTTTGGGGTGTTTTTGGGAGAAAAACCGGGCAACCTGGGCCCTTTGGGACCACACAGGCCAGGAAAGGCCAAAATTTTCGATTTTTTTCGGAAATTTTTCGGTTTTTCAGAGTGTGGCAGTCCGCAGATACAGATTTTCGGGTCGGAAAAAATTTTTTTTTCGACCCAAAAAAATCGGATTTTTTCGGGGAGGGTCTCCGGTGGCCCCCCCTGGATTTCCTGTTTTTTCCCGATTTTTCCTGATTTTCGGATTTTGCTCGAAATTTGCCCTTGTGTCAACCAGTGGCAAAACTTTCGGAAAATCGGGAAAAATCAGGAAAATCCGGAGTACCGGACACCCTCCTAGATTCTGGGGGGGTGAAACGGCGGAAAAAATTTTGGGGTGTTTTTGGGAGAAAAACCGGGCAACCTGGGCCCTTTGGGACCACACAGGCCAGGAAAGGCCAAAATTTTCGATTTTTTTCGGAAATTTTTCGGTTTTTCAGAGTGTGGCAGTCCGCAGATACAGATTTTCGGGTCGGAAAAAATTTTTTTTTCGACCCAAAAAAATCGGATTTTTTCGGGGAGGGTCTCCGGTGGCCCCCCCTGGATTTCCTGTTTTTTCCCGATTTTTCCTGATTTTCGGATTTTGCTCGAAATTTGCCCTTGTGTCAACCAGTGGCAAAACTTTCGGAAAATCGGGAAAAATCAGGAAAATCCGGAGTACCGGACACCCTCCTAGATTCTGGGGGGGTGAAACGGCGGAAAAAATTTTGGGGTGTTTTTGGGAGAAAAACCGGGCAACCTGGACCCTTTGGGACCACACAGGCCAGGAAAGGCCAAAATTTTCGATTTTTTTCGGAAATTTTTCGGTTTTTCAGAGTGTGGCAGTCCGCAGATACAGATTTTCGGGTCGGAAAAAATTTTTTTTTCGACCCAAAAAAATCGGATTTTTTCGGGGAGGGTCTCCGGTGGCCCCCCCTGGATTTCCTGTTTTTTCCCGATTTTTCCTGATTTTCGGATTTTGCTCGAAATTTGCCCTTGTGTCAACCAGTGGCAAAACTTTCGGAAAATCGGGAAAAATCAGGAAAATCCGGAGTACCGGACACCCTCCTAGATTCTGGGGGGGTGAAACGGCGGAAAAAATTTGGGGTGTTTTTGGGAGAAAAACCGGGCAACCTGGACCCTTTGGGACCACACAGGCCAGGAAAGGCCAAAATTTTCGATTTTTTTCGGAAATTTTTCGGTTTTTCAGAGTGTGGCAGTCCGCAGATACAGATTTTCGGGTCGGAAAAAAATTTTTTTTCGACCCAAAAAAATCGGATTTTTTCGGGGAGGGTCTCCGGTGGCCCCCCCTGGATTTCCTGTTTTTTCCCGATTTTTCCTGATTTTCGGATTTTGCTCGAAATTTGCCCTTGTGTCAACCAGTGGCAAAACTTTCGGAAAATCGGGAAAAATCAGGAAAATCCGGAGTACCGGACACCCTCCTAGATTCTGGGGGGGTGAAACGGCGGAAAAAATTTTGGGGTGTTTTTGGGAGAAAAACCGGGCAACCTGGGCCCTTTGGGACCACACAGGCCAGGAAAGGCCAAAATTTTCGATTTTTTTCGGAAATTTTTCGGTTTTTCAGAGTGTGGCAGTCCGCAGATACAGATTTTCGGGTCGGAAAAAATTTTTTTTTCGACCCAAAAAAATCGGATTTTTTCGGGGAGGGTCTCCGGTGGCCCCCCCTGGATTTCCTGTTTTTTCCCGATTTTTCCTGATTTTCGGATTTTGCTCGAAATTTGCCCTTGTGTCAACCAGTGGCAAAACTTTCGGAAAATCGGGAAAAATCAGGAAAATCCGGAGTACCGGACACCCTCCTAGATTCTGGGGGGGTGAAACGGCGGAAAAAATTTGGGGTGTTTTTGGGAGAAAAACCGGGCAACCTGGACCCTTTGGGACCACACAGGCCAGGAAAGGCCAAAATTTTCGATTTTTTTCGGAAATTTTTCGGTTTTTCAGAGTGTGGCAGTCCGCAGATACAGATTTTCGGGTCGGAAAAAAATTTTTTTTCGACCCAAAAAAATCGGATTTTTTCGGGGAGGGTCTCCGGTGGCCCCCCCTGGATTTCCTGTTTTTTCCCGATTTTTCCTGATTTTCGGATTTTGCTCGAAATTTGCCCTTGTGTCAACCAGTGGCAAAACTTTCGGAAAATCGGGAAAAATCAGGAAAATCCGGAGTACCGGACACCCTCCTAGATTCTGGGGGGGTGAAACGGCGGAAAAAATTTTGGGGTGTTTTTGGGAGAAAAACCGGGCAACCTGGACCCTTTGGGACCACACAGGCCAGGAAAGGCCAAAATTTTCGATTTTTTTCGGAAATTTTTTTTTGCGTATCCGTCAGGTGGACCACCGGGTGGGGAGAGATCCGGTGTGAGGCACTTGGGTCCGTCCAGGTGGGCAGGGGGAACCTGGGGGCGGGGGGCCTCAAAACCCGTCTACCAGTGCCGCTTCTAATCTCGTCGGTCTTGTCCCAACCACCACCAGCCAGCCCAGAACGCCCTGACGCTGCGACCTCGTCGATTTTTCCGTTTCGCCCATCCGCCCAACTCCGCCAACCCAACCAGCCCTACCCTTTCTCCCAGTCAGGGCGGTACTCACACGAGCGGCAAAGCGCTGGGGGAGGGGGGGGGGGGGACATCAATAGGGGAGGGGAGGGGAGGGGAGGGGAGGGGAGGGGAGGGGAGGGGAGGGGAGGGGAGGGGAGGGGAGGAAGGGAGGGGAGGAAGGGGGGGGGGTTATGTTGTTTCTAACCCAGACCTGCTGTGCAGAGCCCGGGGGAGGGGGTGGCCAGCCCCTGTCTAACCATTCACAACGGCCACCTGCACACATCTATGAAAGGGGGGGGGGGGGGAAGGTCCCGGGGGGGGGGGGGGGGGGTGGGGGTGGGGACGCTGCTCCGCCTACTCGCCCCGCTCCACCTCCGTCTGCAGCTTGCGCATGTAGACGCGCAGGCTGACCCCCGGCTCCCTCGTCTGGTTCCCGGGCTCGGCCTGCGCGCCCCCTTGCAGGATGCGCGCCTGCAGCCACTCCGCCGCTACGTCACCTGCCACCCTGGGCGAGAGGGGGCAAAGGCCATAGCTGGGGTGGAAGCAGTGCCTCCACGCCTCGACGGTGCGGGGGATGGCTCCTCCCATCGAGACGCAGGGGGCCATGCCGCGGGCCCGCGCTACCACCCCCTCGGCCCAGACACGGGACGCCGCAAGCTCCTGCAGAGCGGGGATGTTCGCCGCGGGCGTCTCGTCGTCCCCGTAGGCGTCGATGGCCTGGAGGTCGTCCTCGGGCTCCCACACGTTCGCCGGGTCGTCGTCGAACTCCATGGGGCCCGCCGCGTCACCCTGACGCAGCTCCTCCAGGCGTCTCGAGGACGCGGCCGTCCGGCTGCGGCGCTGCCCGTCCCGGCGGGCCTGCGCGGCGTTGCGCATCATCGTCGCAGCAACCCCCTGGATCCCGCCAGCCCCACCGGGGGCTGTTCCGCCAGAGGTGCCAGAGGGGGCAGAGGGGGGAAATGTTTCGGTTTTTCAGAGTGTGGCAGTCCGCAGATACAGATTTTCGGGTCGGAAAAAATTTTTTTTTCGACCCAAAAAAATCGGATTTTTTCGGGGAGGGTCTCCGGTGGCCCCCCCTGGATTTCCTGTTTTTTCCCGATTTTTCCTGATTTTCGGATTTTGCTCGAAATTTGCCCTTGTGTCAACCAGTGGCAAAACTTTCGGAAAATCGGGAAAAATCAGGAAAATCCGGAGTACCGGACACCCTCCATATCACACAGTTCAATGTAAAAACTGCATTGGGGATGTTGCTGTGTTCTGAGCCAAGGCCCCGTGGGGTGAATAAAAGGCCCTCTGCAACGCGCCTTTCGTGAGGGTGCGGGGCGGGGTGGGGAGGGGACGGGGGGGTGCAGTCCGCCTGACTGCGAGACGTGTACCGTCTCACTCCTCCTCTTCCGACATATACAATGGGGCTTGAATTACACCCAGCACCGATGTCATATTTTCATTTACTCACCTGCTTGCATGTCTGTCCGCCCCTATCCACTACTTGAACGATTTGATAGCCTGTGTAAGTCACTAAACACGGCTAGTGATCCGATGATGGCCTCATCAGGGACAGTTCCATCAAGCACTAATGAATGGCCCATCAGGGATTGGAGCCAAGCTCGCTGGTGGTACCTCGACGGAAGCTTTTTGTTGCATCTCTGCGGCGGCCGTGTTTGACTGGTGCTTGCAGTACGCGGTGGCGGGAGGACCGGGCCGGCCGCGCTTCGCGCGGACGGGGGCGCTTCGCGCCCCCTCCGGCCCGGTCCGCCCGCCACCGCGTACTGCAAGCACCAGTCAAACAAGACTGCCAACACATTAGGCATTGGTGGTCAAAACTACGAACCAACTTCCAAGCCCGACCAAGTCTGGAGGAGTCACCGAGGGGTCCGGGGGAAAAACCTGAGTGACGCGTTTAATTGCACAAAATGAGCTCAAAACTCAAAAATTCCTTCGAAATCGGGCTCAAAAGTGAAAAATAGGGTTTTCCGAAAAAAAATCGAAAAGGTCCCCTTAGCAGAAGCCGGATTATTGGTGTGAAAAAACCACCTCTGGAGGGCAAAAATGGGGAATTTCCGGGTGACCGGTCCGGCCTGCTCCAGCCGCATTCACCCATTTTTCAGCCAAAAAAATCGAAATTGGATTCGGCCGGGAAGTAATTAAACCTCTTTTTCTCAGCTACGCCCCATATCACTGTGAATACGTACACCCCCCAAAAAAATCACGGTGACCATTTTTTCGGCACAGATATCGAATCCATCGGTTCGTGCGGTGTCACGAAATTTCAGGTATTAACCCCCCTGGGGGGGGGGGGGGGTGAGGGAGGGAGGGAGGGAGGGAGGGAGGGAGGGAGGGAGGGAGGGAGGGAGGGAGGGAGGGAGGGAGGGAGGGAGGGAGGGAGGGAGGGAGGGAGGGAGGGAGGGAGGGAGGGAGGGAGGGAGGGACCCCGGCCTTTGAAAACACTAAACACTCCGTGGGGGCCCTCGCTACCAGTCACTGCTCGTCACAGCTCGTCAGCCAGTGAGGGGAAGTGGGCCGTGGCTCACTTTTTCTCACTCAGTCACACTTGGTAGCGAAGGCCCCCCGTGTTTAGTGAATTTAAATAGCCTTTGTCAAGTCACTCTAAACACGGCTAGTGTTGGAATGGCCCATCATGTAATGGTTCAGGGCTGTTGATGGATGGTCTGTCAAGCGTGGGTGTTGGTGGCTGGTCAGATGGTACAGTCCTCTTGATGGATGGTCTGTCAAGCGTGGGTGAACGGTGGGTGAACGGTGCGTGGGTGAAGATGGATGGTCTGTCAAGCGTGGGTGAACCCATGGCCCATCAGGGAATGTTGTGAAGGTCATTAAAGATTTCCCCGGAGCCAAGCTCGCTGGTGGTACCTCGACGGAAGCTTTTTGTTGCATCTCTGCGGCGGCCGTGTTTGACTGGTGCTTGCAGTACGCGGTGGCGGGCGGACCGGGCCGGAGGGGGCGCGAAGCGCCCCCGTCCGCGCGAAGCGCGGCCGGCCCGGTCCGCCCGCCACCGCGTACTGCAAGCACCAGTCAAACAAGACTGCCAACACATTAGGCATTGGTGGTCAAAACTACGAACCAACTTCCAAGCCCGACCAAGTCTGGAGGAGTCACAGAGGGGACCGGGGGAAAAACCTGAGTGACGCGTTTAATTGCACAAAATGAGCTCAAAACTCAAAAATTCCTTCGAAATCGGGCTCAAAAGTGAAAAATAGGGTTTTCCGAAAAAAAAATCGAAAAGGTCCCCTTAGCAGAAGCCGGATTATTGGTGTGAAAAAACCACCTCTGGAGGGCAAAAATGGGGAATTTCCGGGTGACGGGTCCGGCCTGCTCCAGCCGCATTCACCCATTTTTCAGCCAAAAAAATCGAAATTGGGTTCGGCCGGGAAGTAATTAAACCTCTTTTTCTCAGCTACGCCCCATATCACGGTGAATACGTACACCCCCCAAAAAATTCACGGTGACCATTTTTTCGGCACAGATATCGAATCCATCGGTTCGTGCGGTGTCACGAAATTTCAGGTATTAACCCCCCTGGGGGGGGGGGGGGTGAGGGAGGGAGGGAGGGAGGGAGGGAGGGAGGGAGGGAGGGAGGGAGGGAGGGAGGGAGGGAGGGAGGGAGGGAGGGAGGGAGGGAGGGACCCCGGCCTTTGAAAACACTAAACACTCCGTGTTTAGTGAATTTGAACGACCGGGATTGACCAGGGTTCACAGCGTCCCCTGGTTACAGAGCTGCTGTTTCGTGTTCTTCTGACGACACGGATAACTTGCTGCTTGCTCTGTGCTAGCTCTGGCCCTCAGTTAAGAGGAGACAGGAGAGGAGGGAGGGGGCTGTGCGTCGCGATCGCACCAAACTGCCCGCACCTTTCTGCAATCTGAAGGGGTGCAAGGGCCCCTGCATCCGCAAGGAAGCTGGGTGCATCCCTGTCGTGGTGCAGCAGGGGGTGCGCGCTGCACGCTCTTCACATCAACACTCACAAACAGAACCACTGCAGGCAGATCACCATGCAGGATACCTTCACGCACACACACACACACGTTCGGGTTCAGGTGCAAATAAAGGGTGAACCCGATGGTCAGCTCTGTTTGCTCATGGAGCCGAGGTCCTGCTCAGTGGTGATGCGGGCCACAGCTCAACACTCGCTTGAGGGTACCCGACGACAAGGAGGACACCAGGTCTTGCAGGGCAGGGCTGGCGTAGTCGGCGTTCTGTGGGTTCGCACGCACCGCCTCAAGCACCACCTCGCGGTCTGCCTGCAGTTCTGCACTGACAAAAGGGAGCAGCACAGGGGGATCATTCGGGTCGGGCGGATCATTCGGGTCGGGCGCCTCGTCTAAGGTGCCCAATTCCCAGGAGATGGTCATCTGCCTGCCACGCCCCGCGCCGTGGCGGAAAGCGGCAAGAGCTGCCTCCTTGTCAGCACGCACACTGCCCCCCGCGTAGACGAAGTTGCACGTGTCGGCACGGATGGCAGCAAGTGCCACGTCCAGGTTGTCACGCAGCACAGGGTCCATGTTGACGAACAGGGAGGGGCGGCGTGCAATCCCTGCCAATGCAACATCCTTGTCCTGCCGCAGTGCGCCAGTGAGGCTGAGGTAGGTCTCATCCGGGTCACGAATGCAGTCGAGTGCCTCTATCACAAAGGATTTGTTCGCTCGGAGGGCCTCGCCCAGATCACCGAACTTCGCCTTCTTCGTCGAAAGTGCCGTCAAGGCAATTTCTGCGTCCTCCTGCAACGTCGCGCTCAGATCACTGAAGTGCGGTCCATCGGCCGAAAGCATCCCCTCCTGAATGACGTCTTTCTCCCCACGCATCGCCTCGCTGAGATGGCGAAACGCCACTATCCCCCTGCGAAGTGCATATGAGACGACATCTTTGTCCTCCTGCAATGCTGCGCTCAGTTGGCCGAAGTTGTTCAACATCCTACGATCAACTGCCCTCATGGCGAACTCTTTATCCCCACGCAGTTCCTCGCTCAGATCGCCGAACTCCACGAGCATCGTACACAGTGCCCTCAAGGCGACCTCTTGGTCCTCCTGCAACGTTGCGCTCACTTGGTGGAAGTGATCCAGTCTATTCCGATCAAGCGCCACCATGACGACCTCTTTGTCTCCTCGCAGAGCCTCGCTCAGTTCACCGAAATTCACTCTCCCAGTATGAAGTGATTGTATGATGGACTTTCTATCCCCAGGCAGCACCTTGTTAATGTCACCGAAGCAGATGAGATTCTGACGGCGCGCCTTGGCGACCACATCTTTGTCCTCTTGCAAGGTCGCGCTCACTTGCTGAAAGTCCTTCAGCTTGCCAAGATGAAGTGCCCTCATGACCACCTGTTTGTCCCCTCGCAGCGCCTCACTTAGTTGGTGAAGACCATCCAGACGCCCATGATTTAGTGCCATCATGACCAACTCCTTGTCTCCACGCAGTGCCTCGCTCAGACTACCGATATCCACTTCACCTGTCTGCGGACCGTTTGATATCACCCTCTGACTCACTGCTTTCATGACGAACGCTTTGTCCCCTCGCAGCACCTCACTCAGGTCACCGAACCTCACGATACCCCCCTGAAGTGCCAACAAGGCAATTTTTTTGTCCCCCTGCAATGTCGCGCTGATTTGGCAAAACCTCCCTACCTTGTGATGACCAAGTGCCTCCATGACGACCGTCTTGTCCCCACGCAGCGCCTCGCTGATATCATCGAAGCACAATATGCGCTCCGGAAGTGCCTTCAAGACAACCTCTTTGTCATCCTGCAACGCCGCGCTCAGTTGGTGAAAGCGATCTAGCTTATCACAATCAATTGCCTTCATGACGACCTCTTTGTCCTCCTGCAATGCCTTGCTGACATCACCCCAAACCACATTGTACTCCAGCGCTTCGAGCACGAATGCCTTGTCGTTGAGCCACGCAGCGCTGTTTTCCCAGTGCGGCACAGCAAGAAGCGCAACGCTGCGCTGATCCTGCAAGCCTTTGTTCTCGACGTGGCGCCACATTGACGAGTCCTGCAACGCCGCGATGACGACATCTGCATCTGCACGTAGTGCGGCACTGGCAAGCACAAAAGCTTGGGGGCAACACCTGATGTACTGCAACATCACCTCCTTGTCGTCGTACAGTGAGGGGTCCACCCAGTGTGGCGAGACGATGCGATGACCTCTTCTGCCGGTTTTGGAGCGCCGCTGCTGTTCCGTCTCGAGGGCGCGTGCCAGCACCGCCAGGATGCACTCCCGGCGCTGGCGTGCCCACAATGGTATGCCGGTCGTTGGCACATCACCGCTGCGTAGCTGGGCCACAAACGCCGCCACCCCACGCGCCACACCCACCTGGCACCCGCTCGAGAAGCCGGCGATGTTGCTGACGCGCTCCGCCCCATCACACGCGATGCGCTGCCCGCCAACGCTCAGTTCCACGTCCTCCCCGAACCCGAAGGCCTCGCCGCACCGCCGCTTCATCGTCGCCACCGTCGCGTTGACATCGATCTCCAGAGGCACCTCACGCCCTGACAGCGTGTCGATGGCATGCACATCCATCCCACAGCAGGTGTGTCGCGCCTGACGACGCGTGCCTTGAGGGCGTGTTGGTGTGTCTCCTCAAATTGAGTGTTGCGAGAGAAACATCAAAGCTTGCCAAATAGCATGTTGCGGGATCAGGGAGAGCTGGGGAAGGCCTGTTTGTTTTGATCGTCATATTTGATCATCACCAGCACTGCCCATGAGCTGATGAACCATGTGCATCCGGATTCCAAGGCAAACGGAGCCTCTCAGACCAAGAAGAGAGAACACAGGCAACAAAAAAAAACAACGTGTACAAAATACAGCCACACAATTGAACTAGCCACACTGCAACTAGAACATCATGCACGGTGCGATCGCACCCACCCCCACCCCACCCCCATCAACCCCCAGAGGGGTCCTCGCAGAGAGGGGTTAGATTTGCGCCTCGCCAGCCCATAAGGCCACGCCATCTAATTTTACCAGAAAGATTTGTCCAGCGGAGGGTTCAGGCAGACCTCACCTCCCTCCACCTGCCAACCCGCAAGGTTTAACGATTGGAAGGGCTGGGGGGAGGGGGGGGGGGGGGGCTAGTGAACTGGAAGTAGAACGGGATCCCCTTCACTGAGGGGGGGGGGCGAAGCAGAAAACCCAAGGTGCCAGGAGGTGCCCGACCCCTCGACAACCAAGCTGAAATCCACTCTCCCCCCCCACCCCCACCCCTCCCCCCCCTACACACCGCCGCCACCACCACCCCCCACAGCTGCAGGCGACGGCCCTCTCTCCGGGGAGGGCGGTGCTGACAGGCCTGCCCCAAAGGCAGCCCCCTCCTTTACCTTCCCCTTCGAGCTCTTCGTATGCCTCCCCAGCCTCTGATACTGCGCCTCGTCCATCACCCGCGGCGGCGCCTCCACCCGCCGGAGCAGCCCTTCGAGATAGTGCTCCTCCTCCCTCCTTGCTTCCAGGCTTAGGGAGAGGAGCGCGGTGTCACTCCGGGAGGCCTCCCGCCCCATCTCGCGTCGGGAGGGGTACGCCCAGGGCTCCTTCCGCGAGGTGTCATCCAGAAGCGCCTCGGGGAGGGGGAGGAGAGGGGGGGGTTCTCCAGGGGCGTCCGCGGCATCGCCTTTCTGGGGAAGCTTCAGCTTCTGCAGGAGGGCGTGCTTCTCACGGAGGGAGGGGTTTCCGCGGAGAAGGCCTCTGCAGCCCGACTCCCGCGGCACGACACACCCCGCTGGCACTGCCCCATATGCGCGTGCCTTCTCCCGGTGGAAGAGATCCCCCCTCGCCTTCCCCGCAAGCACGGCAGCCCCATCTCTCGACCACCTCTGCATCGCACCCAACGCAGCCTCCCTCCTCCGAGGCGACGCCTTCACCTCCCGCCTATGCTCCTCCGGTATCTCCTCCGGAGGTGGGGGCGGTGCCCCCACCCTCTTCGCCTCCACACTCCGCGTGCTCCGGAGATGACACGGAATCCGCTGTGGGGTGGGGGGTGAGGCTGCTTTGGTCGGTGGTGACTCCCCCAGGTGGGGATCGGCTGGGGTGGACTCGATGCTGGTCGCCTCGCGGATGAGGTGGGTGTGCTGGAGGTGGAGGTGGTCACCCCAGGAGAGGGCGGCGGGCTCATCCCGGGTCAGCCCTGCAGAAATCCGGTCCATCGCCATCCGGCGGGCGACGGTTCGGAGGAGCACCTCAGGGGATTCCGTGAATATGGGGAGCCCATCCGGCTGCTGCCCCGCGGGAGGCTGCGGCGGAGCCGCGTAGCTATTCTGGCTCCGGCTCCTCCCCCCACACCCCCCCGCCCCGTCGCAGAACGGGTCCCCCTCCTCCTCCTCCTCGGCGTATACAGGCACCCCGAAGCCCTCTTCCCAGCACAGCGACCCGGCCCCCGCGGATATACCCCGCTGCGCGCTGCCGCCACCCCCGCGCCACAGCGGGGGTGGCGAATGAGGGGTTGTCCCGCGGCTGCCTTCCGCCCGAGGGACAGCACCCCCAGGGGTGGGGGTCTGTGGGGTCGGGGCGGGGGCAGGTGGGCTGGCGCTGGACTTGCCGAACACGGAGGGGCAGAGGAGAGTGATGCTACGGATGCTGTTGGAGGGGTCCATTGGAGTGGAGGGGGGGGGGGGTGTAGAGGGTGGAGGGGGTGTAGGGGGTGTAGCGGTGGAGGGGGGTCGATAGATTATAAGCTAAGTATACATGCAGTGTATTGGAATGCTGAGAGGCGGAGGGGGGGAGGGGTATGGGTAGCTCTCTCTGTGTGCTGTGTGTTGTGTAATCCGGAACGGGGCCCTCCTGTGTGATGGGATGGTGGGTGGGTGGTGGAGGGGGGGTCTTAAAACCCTGGGGGGGGGGGGGGGGGTGCTCGTGCAGAGCAATGGTTACGTCATCCCTATATATAGTGTCAACATCGCAGAATCCCTACGGCATTTACATATATATGCTTGTATTTGCCCCCCCCCCCCCCCACCCCCAGTAAGTTTACGGTAACTTGCGGTGCACAATTCACAGGATCACATCACACCTTTCTCACGTCTCATAGGTGGGTTTGTCCCACAAATACCGAACGATGACCTGCGGGAGCAGGTGCTGAGGCTGCAGCGCCTCGGCGAGCAGGAACGGGGGGGCGGCGCCACATGCAGACCCTGCTCGACCAGGGTCGGGCCCGCGAGCGGGCGCTCCAGGGATGCCTCAGTGGTGTGTGTGTGTGGGGGTTGCTCGTGTTCCCCGGCGGGTATAACGGCCGTTAAGTCAAGGCGGCAATGGTGGGTTTGTGAGGAAACCCATCCTATTGCGGGGTGTGTCGGCGTCGACTGTGGCCCTGGCACTTTTCTGGTTGAAAAGTCGTGTGGGTAACAACAAAAAGGTTGACGGATTTCATTGGAGATACACAGCACAGGCCTGTCGCTAACTTTTCAATTTTGGAGATTTGGTGGGTTGACGCTCCTGTTTTGGGGGGGGATCAGGGGGGAAAACACTAGGGGTCAATTTTTCTCGCGCGCGCTTCGCGCGCGCTCGTGTTGTTGCCAAATTTTCCCATCGGTGGACCACTAGGTGGGCACGGTGTGAGGCGCTGGGTTCCTTCCGTGGTTCCTCTCCCGCTCGCGCCGTCGGGTGCCGGAGGAAACCAAAAAATGGCTTTCGGGACCATGATTTCGACGCTGCCCCCTGATATGCCACGGCCGTCAAAGCGCAAGGACTTGGTTACTAGACGGGCACGCGAGATAGGGGGGCTGGGGGGCAGAGCCCCCCAGCCGCCGGAGGCCACGGTAGTGAACATCTGTTCATTGTGGGCGTACAGATTCTGTGTGAGTTGGCTGTGTCCCCCTGAGGCGACTGGAGTGGTTGGATTCCCTGACCCGGTGGGAATCGAATGACTTAAGTACGAGACACACGCCACAGGGGGGTCTGGGGGGCGGAGCCCCCCAGCCGCCGGAGGCCACGGTAGTGATCATCTGTTCCTGCAAAACCATACTCTCTTCGACGTCGACCCAGTGAAAGTGGGTTGACGCTTGGTCGACGCTTGGTGAGCGTCGACCCAGTGTAACCGGGTCAACGCTAGGTTAGCGTCGACCCAGTGTAATAAATGGGTTGACGCTTGGTCCAGGCTTGAATGGCAACCCAGTTCCACTGGGTCGACGCTCCAAGCCTCGACCAAGCGTCAACCCAGTCCACTGGGTCGACGCTGGGTCGACGCTTTTTTATGGGGGGGGAAACCCAAAATCACTGGGTCGACGGTCGACGCTTAGCGACATGCCTGTACACAGCAGGGAGGGAATGGGGGGGGGGGGGGGGGGGGAGCATCGGCCACATCAATAACATGCACACAAAGCGCGACAAATCTACAGGCCTCTAATGGCGGTTCTTCCACCACCCCACCCCCTCCCCCCTGCACCCTGCACCCTTCTCACGTTCCCCCCCCGGCTCGGCACCTAACTCAGGGATAAGTGACTCGCATTCCTTTATGGATTGAGTGGGTGTGTGTGCGTCGGATAGTGGCATACAAACCACCTGCCTCGGGGTTCTCCAAATGGGTGGGGACATCTAACCGATGAATGTGTCGTAAAGAAGTGGGGGGTGAGGGGGATTGCGATGATCTAGACTAGAGAGTTCAGGGCGAATGCCGCCTTAGAATATGTTCACCACAAACACAAGTGAAAGTTTTGAAAGGAGTGTCAAAGCACACCGAGCACATTGCTACTGATGCGATGTCCACTGGACACACTAGCACACATACACAAGCAACTCATATTATGGCAGAGCGCGACATGCAGAACACATGTTCTTCATGCGATCTCCAGATACACACCCAGTTTTGCACAGGGGGTGTTCTATGATTTTTCGCTTTCACATACGCCATCCTTGCTTGTTCTGACCCGCAACCCGACGGAGGGAGACGGCCAGGACACGGGACAATTGTTGTCAGATGGGGGTGAAAAGGGCCTGCCTTCTGTGTTAACAACTCACAGATGTCGCGGCTTTACCTCAAGAGACCAGAATGCGTTGGCTTCTGATTACTGTGCAGGCCGGCAAGGCGATGCTACGGACAGGCAAGCGGGGTCAACCGGCGCGCCTTCGGCATCCCACACAACGCCTGCTCGATCTTCTCATAAGCCTGTGCAGGAGGGCAGAGGGGGGGGTAGGCCTCGATCGCAAAGAGAAATCATGCACAAATCGGAACAACACAAAAGGGGAACACATAACCCCCCACCCCCCCCCCCCCCAACCGGCATACCTTACGCTGCGTCCGCTCAGACAAACCCGGGAAGGCCTCCACCACCTGCTGCAGCAGGTCCCCCGCTGTGGCATGGGGTGTGAGCGGGAGGCGGGCTGCACCGTGCCTCCCTAGGGAAAGCGACATGAAGGCACGGGGCTGCTGCTGCTCCTCCTCTGCAGGCACCGCCGACCCCTCCCCGCTGTGCCCAACCGAGCTGGGCGAGGGGCTGCTGCACACAGTGGCACCTGAAGCGGAGCTCACAACACGAAGCGCCGGGGACAGCGACGCCCTAAACCCTTCTGGCACCGGTGGGCTCGAGAGGGACGGGCGTGACGGGGCCACACGCACCCTCTTCTCCCCCTCCTCCTCCTTCGCCTTCGCCCCACCCTCAGGGGCCTGGGCGCCGCTGCGGGACGGCGCACGCCAAACACTCTGCTGCACCAGCGACGGTGAGTAGCTCTCCCCCTGCCACACGCTGCCCGCCGCACCCCCGCTGAGAGTTGACGGGGGGAGCGCACGCCGCACCTGCGGCCGCCCTGCCCGCAGCTGCGACACCGACAGGCTCCGAAGCGACCTACCGCTGCCGCCCACCGGCACAGCTGGTGACATCCTCCCGCCGCGGCGCACACCACCACCACCACCCGCCTCCACCGGCACCGACACCGACCGCCGCGGTGCGGCGGCCCCCACACCCACCCCCTGGTGCGGGAGGGGCGCCGTCTGCACGCTGCCCCGCGTCGCCACGCTCTGGGCAGGGGAGCTGACACCCACACCCGCACCGCAGCCCCCGGGCCCCCCAGGGGAGGGGGCGTCGGAATCGGGCGACCCGCTGTGCCCGCTGGGGCCGTCAGCCCCGATGCAGGGGTGTGCAGGCGGCTCCAGGATCACGCCACCCCCATCCTCCGGCGCCGCTGCGCCTGCCGCGCCGCCGCAGGGCGGCGGTGTCGGCGGGGCAGCGCCGGAATGATGCGGAGGCGGCGGCACACTCCCCGGTGGGGAGTGCGGCGGCGCAGAATAGCTGCAACTGCCGCCGCCTCCACCTCCGCCACCGCTCCGCGGCGGAGGTGGAGATGGCAGCACCGCGCCACCCTCCGCATCACCGCAGGTGGGCATCGGCATCGGCAGTGTGGGATGAGGAGGAGGAGGAGCTGGCGGAGAACCGCAGGCAGGAGAGGAGCGATACGGATCATGCTGAGGCGGAATCGGAGGGGAAGCTTTAGAAGGCGGTGCGGCAGTGCTCCCAGGAGGGGGAGGGGACGGCGGTGGCGCAGCTGCCGGTGCTGCCGCAGACACCAGCACCCACACCGCGCCGTGGCGCGCCGCCTTCTGGGCAGGCGGGAGCGTGCCGATGGACGGGGGTCGGAGCGTGCCGATGGACGGGGGTCGGAGCGTGCCGATGGACGGGGGTCCCGTTGGCGGCGGCGGAGCCGCCGCCGCCGCCGCTGTTGCTGCTGCTGAGTGAACGAAGCACCCCTCGTATGCATCCTCCCCACCACCACCATCCCCATCCACGCCTGGCCCTGCCTCCGCATCCGGCAGGGCGCCTCCCCCTGCGTTCTCCGCTGCAGTGCCGGGGAGGGGGAGGGGGGTCTCTGCTGGGGTCTGCTGCTGCTGCTGATTCTGGCGGTTCGCTTGCTGCTGATCCTGCACAGGCAGGGGGAGGGGCGTCATCCCTGCTGCCGCCGCACCCCCCTCCGCGGGGGTTGCGCGGTGCGGTGCCCCCTGATGTGCCGAGGGGTGCGGCGGGAGTGCAGCACCCGCCCGTGCTGCCTCGGCCCCTCCTCCACCACCGCTGCAGGCGGTGTCGGTAAACCCGGCGGATGCGGGCAGGGGAAAGGATGCAGCGCCCTGCCCACACCCAACCACGCTGGGGTGGGACGAGGTGGTGGCAGTGGCGGTGGTGGTGGTGGGGGCGTAGCCCCCACACCCCAGCGGCGCTGCCACGGGTGGCTGCAGCGGCTGCGTCGGGGGTGTCCTGAGTGGGGCGGGGTGCTGCTGCGCGCCGCCGTGCGGGCAGCATGCCGGCATGCCTCTGCAGGGCGGGGGCGGCGGCGCCGTGTCGTCGCTCCCCCACACCAGCCCCGAGAGGGGGCTCGGGGCGGGGCGGGTGCCGGAGCCGCAGCGGGGGTCAGCGGGCCACGCCACAGACCCCAGCAGCCCCGCTGCTGCGGCTGCCGCCGCAGGCTGGTGGCGGGTGCAGGCGGGCGGCGGGGGTTGGGTCGCAGCGGGGCCCGGCTGTGGCGGCTCCTCGGTACAGCCGCAGTATTCCAGCCACTCCGACTCCTGCAGGTGGTGGGGGCTGGGTGCGGCGGCCCCATGGCGGCGGCGGCGCCGCCGCCTCAGCGAAGCCTCCTCAGCGCCTAAAGGGGTGGGTGGCACCACCGCAAGCTCGGGTATTGGGGAAACATATGGGTGGGGGCGTGACACACCCGCCATAGTCTGGTTGGGTGGTGGTGGTGGTGATGGTGGTGTGGGGGGTGTGGAAAAAGCAGAAGACAAAAGGCTTTCAGAGATGCGCTGTTTTGTTTCCAGCCAGGGGGAGGGGGGAGATGCCTGGTTGCGCGCCGCGTTCTTCTTACGTGCCATACAGACACACACAGGGCGATGCGCAACGTGTCGCCGGGATACTGCCACTCCTGAAGCAAAATCAGAGCAAGCTCGCCAGATGCCGTACCCCCCTCCCCCACCACCACCACCACCACTACCCGCACAGCGTCGCTTCGCCGTGACCTCCCGCACCCCCCCCTCTCCCGTCCCCACAGGAGAGCTGTGGGAAAAATGCATCGTCATCACCGCCTCCTTTTGCACCACCGGAGGTATTCTTTTGCGGCCCGACATAACGTGAGGGCTCCGTCCGATGTGTCCCGTTGACACCACCTGCCACCACCACCACCACCGCCTCGTGAGGCGCGTCAAGGCCTGGCTTCCAAAGAAACAGGCCTCGAGAGGCGTAATTCAGGGGGGGGGGGGTAGGCCCCCGGATGTCCTTGAGAAAAACTGTAATTTTTTTGGAATATTCCGGTCTGGAGGTCAACAGTGCAAAACCGCCCCCAGACCCACCCCAGATATGAATTTCCGGAGGTTTTTACCCACTTTTGGGCCCACCAACCCTCATTTTTGGCCATTTTTTCGCTTTTCTGGGGTGAATCCTGTGCAGGGTGGTTGCAGGGCCATTTTGGGGCAAAAATGTGCGTTGTAACGCACTTCTACTGGTCCTAGAGTCCCTGGATGGTATACAATGTACCCCAGGGATGCCTAGGGTACGTTTTGCACCCGAAAACCACCCAAAATGGGGTCTAGTTGCCCTAATTTTGACTTTTTCCCCTAAAATTGGGACTTTTACCCCACACGGGCGAATCCCCCATTTTTCACAGTTTTTTCAAAAAATTGGACCGAATTTAGGCAATTCGGTGTCGAAAACCTGTTCCAACAGGCCCGTACACCCCTTTTAGGGCTTACCCAGTGGTTTCTGGGTGGTTATAGGGTTGCAGGGTGCCTACAACACGGTTGCAGGGTGTGTGCAGGGTCCTACAACATCGTTGCAGGGTCCTTTTTTTTGGGTAAAAAAACGCATTTTCACGTGCTTCTACTGGTCCTTGAGGCCCTGGATGGTATACAATGTACCCCAGGGATGTCTAGGGTACGTTTTGCACCCGAAAAACACCCAAAATGGGGTCTAGTTGCCCTAATTTTGACTTTTTTTCATGAAAATTGGGACTTTTACCCCACACGGGCGAATCCCCCGTTCTTCACAGTTTTTTCAAAATATCGGACCGAATTTGGGCAATTCGGTGTCGAAAACCTGTTCCAACAGGCCCGTACACCCCTTTTAGGGCAGACCCAGTGGTTTCTGGGTGGTTATAGGGTTGTAGGGTGCCTCCAACATGGTTGCAGGGTGTGTGCAGGGTCCTTTTTTTGGGTAAAAAAACGCATTTTCACGTGCTTCTACTGGTCCTAGAGGCCCTGGATGGTATACAATGTGCCCCAGGGATGTCTAGGGTACGTTTTTCACCCGAAAACCACCCAAAATGGGGTCTAGTTGCCCCGATTTTGACATTTTTTCATGAAAATCGGGGTTTTGCCCAAAATGGGCAAAACCCCCTTTTTTCACCGAATATTCAAAAATTCGGACCGAGAAAGGGCAACTAAGTGTGAAAAACCGGTTTCATTGGGTCCCCAGACATATTTTTGAGGCGGGTACACCCATTCCAGGTGCCAATAGCCCGTGTTTGGGGTTGGAAAAAATTTTATTACAAAATTTTCCCGTACATCCGGGGGCCTAGGGGGGGGGGGGGGGGTATTTTTTTCGCCGTATTTTTTGACAGCGCAGTGTCCTGATCACAACAGATCTGACCAGGGCACGCTACAGAATTAGGCAGCTCAGAAAAAATAGCGCCGGCCGTATCACTTTTCTTTGTTCATCCTTTTTTTTTGGCACACACATATCTTCCCCCACCCCCCCCCTTTCCTCCCATTCCAGCCCACCTCACCAGACCTACCCCTCCGCCCATTTGTCGTCCCTTTCCAGCATCCCACCCACCCACAGGCCTTCCTTCCCTCCCAGGCCACTACTTGCTGAGTACGCCCATTCTTCGAAAAATCCACAACCTGTATGGATGCCTTCACTCTGTGCCACTGTGTGTCAAAATGTGTCGCTTCACAAGCCAGTTATGTGATGCGGCTCACTTTTTCACACTTTTCTGCACTTCTGAGCGAAGGCCCCAGACGTACATACGCATGCATACGCATACTAAACATATGCACGCATGCCCGTATTCGGCAAACACTGCCCGGGGGGTGGGGGTCAGGAGATGTAACGTATACAGAAGAAAGCAAGGCTCTTGACAGCACCCCAAACCCTCCCGAGGTGGGTCGTGGCAGTGGCCTTGGTGGGTTGAGAGCTGAAAGTGTGCATCGCGCTTGGCACACAGTTCCGGCAAGGGGGGAGGGGGGCCGATGGGAGGGGGCGGCACCACACACCCATCAACCCACACCCCCCCACCTCCCCCTCCCCCTCCCCCCGGTCGATTTAATGGGAGGCTTCTTCACCGCTTCTGCAGTTCTGAGTGAAGACCCCCCCCAGATCAGTCGTCGCGCCCCCACTCAATGACTCATACCCTGAGGTTTGCGGAAAAAAATGTGCCCCCTCCCCCACCCTCCCCCCTGCGTCGTGTTGTGGAGAGAGCCACACGACGCGCTGGCAGAAATCTCCTGAACCGGTTTGAAAACAGTAACCGGTTCCTTGGGAACCGGTTTGGGAACCGGTTGAAATCACAACGGCAAACCGGTTACTGACAAATCCGAACCGGTTGAGGACAGGTTCAGAACCGGCTGGGACCGGTTCTGAAACTGGCAAAAACCGGTTCGTGAACCGGTTTGCAGGAACCGGTTTCAGAACCGGTTCTCGAACCGGTTCTGAAACCGGTTCCCCCAGTCCTGACCGGATTTCTATAGGGGGACCCTTTCGAATTTTTTTTTCGGGGGGGTAAATTGAACGTTTTTGGCCATTTGAAGCCACTGCGACCATTCCCGGGCCTCGGAAATCAGATTCTTGCCCCTCAAATGCGGTACCGGTCCGGACGAAAATCCGGACCGGAACCGCAGGTACCGCATGCAGAAACTGGCAGAAACCGGTTCGCGAACCGGTAGAACCGGTTTGCCCAGAACCGGTTCCCGAACCGGTTCGGGAACCGGTTCTAGAACTGGTTTGTGAACCGGTTCTGGAACCGGTTCACAAACCGGTTCTAGAACCGGTTCACGCAGTCCTGACTGGATTTCTATAGGGGGACCCTTTCGAATTTTTTTTCCGGGGGGTAAATTGAACGTTTTTGGCCATTTGAAGCCACTGCGACCATTCCCGGGCCTCGGAAATCAGATTCTTGCCCCTCAAATGCGGTACCGGTCCGGACGAAAATCCGGACCGGAACCGCAGGTACCGCATGCAGCCGCCCCAGCGCCGCCCTCCCCACCCCCCTCCCCAGCCTGTCCCAGAAGAGGTCGCTTTTCCCATTGGTGCCTGCCTATGTATTGCCTCTGTTGTGCCTGCGCCTGTGCCTCCCTGCCCTGTATTTTTTTACCCTCACGGGTATCACGATACAGGGCAGTCCACCCCCTCCCCCCAAAAATCGTTCGCATCATCTTGGCGCCCATTCCTTCCACTTTCTGGATGTGTTTGGTATTTCCGAACGGAATTTTCCAGCGTCAAGACTGATACCTCGCCGTTTTAGAGTCAGTCACTTCTACCGCCGCTGCGATTTGCGATACGGTAGTTGTGCAGAAATGCTAACATTTAATTTGCTCTGTGGAACCTGGACTGCACCTTCTGGGCTGTGAGTCTGTAGATAGTTGGACAGTTGCGGAACCCATCCTTTGTGTGCCTCCGACTTGAGGAGCTGTCGACTTCAGAACCAAGGTTCAGAACGAAGATGACGACCTGCTGTGAGCTGCAAACCTTCTTGACACACCTACCGTACCTGCATTACACTCGTGGTAATTCCATACCCCTGGAAACAGGAGACCACCGTCTGTTCACAGATGGTCTTGAGCGTGGTAGCCATCTTTGCTATGGAGTCACGATTAAGTCTTTGTGGTCACGTGGGCCCATGAGCAGCGGATACACTTGGAGTGGAGGGAGGGGGTGCGGTTCTGGATCAGCGGGTCTGAATCTGGTCAAGGACGACTGAGGGCTTCAGTTCGAGTTCAATGTGGGTCCAAGGGTACACAGGAGATCACTGCTTGCATATTCAACCTGCTTGTCATCCTCTGGTTACTGTTCAACGGCTCGAACTCCTCGACTTTCCTTGGCTGACTGAAATGAAACAATACGTATGCTGCTATTGTGTTGTTCCCCTGACAGAGGAACACAAGGGAAGGGTACTGCAGCTGTCCACGAAGTGGCTCGACGTAGCCACCTCACGCTGCCTAGAGGGTCGGTTCAGGTTGAAGCAGAGCAATTAAGTGTTAGGGGGATGCCTTTGGTCAAGGCCTTTTCTAAAAAAAATTGACCCACGGCGCCTGTGTTGTAGCTCGGTCTACGCCAGGTTCCACACCCCGTCATCGCAAAACGTACACATACACAGAGGCAGGCCTCTGTGGTACGGGAGCATGATGGGAGGAAATTGTGCCTTTTGGTCAAAAAGGCGCCTTTTTAGAATAAATTGACCCGCAGGGTGGCTGAGTCTTATCAGACAGGCCGACCTATGTTGATCAATGGAACCACACAACCTGTTCAACCTGCAAACCACCCGGGGTGGCGGCTGAGTCCTCACCCCTGCCGTAGCATGAGATAAGCCGACGTCGACCTCCGCTCCGGTCTCTCAACAACGGTCGTCACCAGTTGAACCGCGTCTGGGAAAGCCTGATCTTTGGATCTGGCCTCCCTGTTGTCACTGTGATTCGAAGAACTGTGGGGTTCAGAACCAAGGATGAGGAACTGCTGTGAGCTGCACACTCTCTTGACACACCTGCACGTATCTGCGTTACACTCGTGGGAAACCCGAACCCTGTATTTATACAGGAGACTTCCATCTGGGACAGTTTCTGTTCCAGATGAGCTTTGACAGTGGTAGCCATCTTTGCTATGGAGCCATCGTCATTGCTATCGTCGTCACTCGGACCCATGAGCAGCGGATACAATTGGTGTGGAAGGAGAGGGTGCGGTTCTGGATCAGTAGGTCTGAATCTGACACTGGGACTGAAACCCATAGGTCTGAGATGACTCAGTGCGGGTCAGGTCCGTATACCGGTCCACCGACCGGTACACGGCCAACCGGTCGGGACCCACTTTGCCCGGTTCGCAAATGTCGGTTCTGGAACCGGTTCGGGCGGAACCGGTTCACCGGCGGAACCGGTTTACCGGTGAACCGGTTCGTCCGAACCGGTTCTGGAACCGGTTCCACCGAACCGGTTCGCCGGTGAACCGGTTCCGCCGAACCGGTTCTGGAACCGGTTCCAGAACCGGTTCAGCCCGTGCCAGCGCGTCGTGCACAGCAACTCCCGCCCCCCCCCCCCCCCCCCAGCCACCCCCTCTAAGGGCTGTGTGAGCGCCACCGATGATTTATTTTTTTATTCGTTTTCAAATTTTTTTCGAGGGGGGGGTGGGAGGGGAAGAAGGGGGGATGCACGGTGCACGACGATGCACAGCACAACGAGTCAAATTGCTGATGGCATGGCAAGTGGAACGGCGCAAGGGAGGGGGGGGGGGGGGGTGTGGCGCCACGGGGGGGCATTTGGCATCTGGCTAGTTTAATAGTAGTTATAGATGGGCGGAGGGCATGGGGTGCGGGGGGCCTTCGCTCTGTGCCAATCCAAAACTGTGTCAGGTTTGACAGTTTACAAATTGTAACAATGTGAGGTGGCTCACATTTTCCACACTTCTGAGGGAAGCCGTCCCAAGGACACGATTGAATTCTTTTGGTGCTGATCCAGGTTGCGTGATGGCTTCATGCAGGCACATCACCCCCAGGTGACTTCGCATGGGATCAATGTCCTTGTCAGAAAAAACCGTCCCAATCAGGGTCGAGACCTGAGATGCACAGTTGATTCGAATATGTCGGTGATACACCAATGCGCTTGAAAAATACAGGACAGTCACCTGGTCACAGTTTCGGAGCCCAACTTGACACAGCGAGACTGCATGCGAAGCAGAAAGCGAAAGGTCAGCCAACGTGGCCAAAGGCACGGCGACATCGCAAGGTTACGCACTGCGCAGTTAAGGCACGTGGTGTTTCGTAAAACCACGTTCTCATTTTTCTTATATTTTTTGGTTTGTTTCGAGAGCACTCATAACAACGCCCACCCAGCGATATGCCCACCTGGTCTGATCTCGCTTCCTGCTGGGGTCGGGGATGGATGAAAGTTCAGCCCGCCACCCCCCTCCCACACCACACACGCTGTGGATCTTTTGCAGCAGGTGTGTAATGCAACTGAGCACGCCCTCCCTGATGGCACCCCCCAGCCATCCTCCCCACCTCATACGCCTGTTGCCTGCACCCCCACACCCTCCCTTGTTCGCTCCTGTCATTTTTTTTGGCAATCCACCATCGCAAAGATGGGCTTGCTCGGCCCAACTTCATATCCGCATTGTTCCCTTAACCTCACCCCCCCTCCCCCCTTTTCATACACTCTCACTCGCTTCTCACAGGAGTGGGGGAGAGAGCTGCGTTTGGATAGAGGAGACGAGCGATGTCAAGAATAGTAGCTTAGGCTCAGCAAGGCACAGAGAGAGCAGACTTCGGCATTTCCTCAACTCAATACCATGGGGGGGGGTGACGCGAGCAGAGGGGGGGGTTACTTTGTCACTGAGAGAAGCAAACGTTACGTTCTCTTGCTGCTGCCTACGAAGAACAGGGCTGGGGGGCAGTGAGGCGGTGGCGGGGGTGGGGCCCGCAGCGGGTCGGGACACATCTTGTCGTTTTGTTTGCTTATTTTGTACACACAGCTTGCCCTTTTTTGGTGGCGGGCTCAAAAAGAAAAGGCTGATGCCGAGAGGCAAATCAGCCCTTTTTCCCGATTTTTTAGGAATTTTTTTGAGGGAGTAGGGGTGGTCGAAATATCGGGTGTGGTTTCTCCCTCAGCCCCTCCACCTCATGATTTTCTCTCAAGAAGGTTGCGTGTGTCGGTGGTGTGGTGTGGGTGGGGAGGCTACACCGCAACCCCACACACCCCCCCCCCTCTCGAAACGGACTCGCCGGCTTTTCACATAATAGGATCTGTAAATTCTACAATAATTTTTATGAGATCTTTCGGGAGCCCGCCAGCACCTGCGGTGAGGGAATCTCGTTCTCGTTTACAAAGGGGGCAGGCCTTCTGCGCCTTGCCCTCCAGTGTCAGCGTCACGAGCCCTTTGTGCAGCAGGATCGGGCAGTCGGGGTTGTGGCGGAAGCTGAGTGTCTCGGGAGACGGCCGGGTGTTCAAGCAGCATCCCCAGAGAATGGCGCAGAAGCGTCTGAATGGGATGTTTCGTTGAATGAAGTCGCCGGCTATTGTGCGCACCCCTCGTCGTTCCAGCGCTATCCGCACCTGCAGTTGGGGGTGGGGAGGGGTGGAGAGTGGGTCGCGGTTCTGCCAGAAAGGTGACTTGAACTCCGCTGATCTTTCTCTACTTCGTTTGATGCGTTGGTGCTGCCACACACACTTACAAAAGCCCACTTGCCTGATGAAAGGGTGGTGTGGAGAGCACCTCTGGCTGAACAAGCCTGCGCTGTCAGCACAACTCCAAATCAAAAAATTGCCCAGCCGAATAATCCCGCCCACCCATCCCCTTCACCAAAATTGCAGTGTGGGCCTGACGCCCGACACGGTTCCCTGATCTTGTTGAATTGCCTCAACACACGCATTGCACCAACAGGGGGGGGTCAGGGACACACCTCGTCAGGAGTCAGATCCTTTGCATGGAACACCGGATAGCCCCCCCTGGTGTAGGTCACGGTGGTGCGGCCCTTCAGGCCGTCTTTATTGTCGACACGCCGGAGCGCCAGCTTTGCCTCACGTTTCTCGGATTTTTTGGGGGGGTTCGTGGCTGTGTCCTTCTTGATCTCCTGCAGCAGCATCTTCGCGTCGTTCTTGTCGGGTGGAAGGCGCACAAGCAGCGGCACATAGGGTGTGCGGCTCTTCAGCGAAAAGTTGGTGGGGCGGACGAGATACTCGATGTGAGTCACCTTCACTTTGATGTTCGGAACATCGATATCAGTCGGGTTGGACACCTTAAGAATCGCAAGCGCTGAGTACTGCCAGGACTGTGCAACGGGAGGGGGGATGTGGATTCCGCATGGGACAACGAATAAAAAAACACACACAGCCCCAACACCTCAACCACCGCCCTCTCTCTCCAGCATACCTTACCCTCCTTTTTGCCGTCTTTCCGCCGTTTTTTATCTTCCTCCTCTGCATCGTTGCTCACCTCGGGAAGATAATACGGCACCTCAGAGGGCACCACGTGTATGGGGCACACATCGGCCTGCATGTGGTACGCAGCATCCGCCGGTGGCGCCATGTCCGCACTGCCGAGGTGCAGCCCAGCCCCTAGAGCTGTGCCGGGGAGAACGGCCGGAGGCACAGCTGCGACGGGCCCGTTTCCAGCCATATCGCCCATGCCCCCCGCGGGCGGCACAGCGGGCCTTGCCGGGGCCGATGCGGCAGAGGGGGCACCCGCAGCCCCGACATCCAGGTCGTCGCTGCTGCCCGAGTCATTTCCGTCGCTCATTTCACCGCAGGCGCCACCCCTGGCGGCCGCTGCGGGTGGGGCAGCAGCACCGCCAGGTGCCCCCAGTTCTGTTGGGACCGGGTCTGGGCTATGTGTAAGTGTGGCCCTGCCCGTCCTGCAATGAATGGCGTTGGTGGGTGTGCGGGTGGGGCAGTGGAAAGGGGAGGGGTGGCGCGGTGAAGCAGTGTGTGGGGTAGTGGAGAGGAAGAAATGCAAACCGAGTGGAGGGGGGGGCGGGGGGTTGGGTAGGGTTGTCTGCGGGTGTTGTTTGTGCGAAGTAAACAGACCTTCCGGCATGACAATCGCAACACGCGTGTGTTATATTCTTCTTCAAAAAAAAGCGCCGGGGTGCCACTTCGCCCACCCCAGCTGTGCATGTTGGAAGAGGGGGGCAAGGACGCTATCTCCTTGAGAGCACCGAGGCTGCCCTGCATGCCCACGCACACACCCCCTTCTCCAAAACACAAAAAGGAAACAAGGCACGGCGGAAACCACCCCCCCTCGACACCCGAGGCAGGGAGTAGCAGCTGGTTGTTTCGGGGGGTGACAAGCACCTCCCGCTATAGCGAAGCCCCCCGAGATGTAGTCGAAGTAGGGCTGGCGGGCGGGAGAGACCCGCCGTGCAGTACAAAGTGGCGCAGAGAGAGAGAGAGAGAGGGAGCATTGAAGCTCCAGCTCTTTATGGAGAAAGCAAGTGGGGGGGTTTGTTTTTGGGGGGAAATTGGAGATTCGGGACACAGCAAACTGCAACACGGCAATAAGGCGACACAATCCAGTGCAACGCAAACACGGGGCAGCACCTGCCACCACAGCTAGGTTAGAGAAGTGGTGTGCATCATGGTGCGCCCTCGCGTGTGTGCGTGCATGGGTGTCAGAGAGAAGATGCTTCTGAACGATATGGTCCGAAAGGAGCGCACTGCCCGTAGGTTAGAAGATGATGTTTGGGCGGGCACATCCGGTCGGACACATCGGAGCAGCAGCAGAACAGTGGAAAGGGGGGGAGATGGGGGTG
This sequence comes from Rhynchopus euleeides, assembly GCA_963210315.1. Taxonomy (NCBI): domain Eukaryota; phylum Euglenozoa; class Diplonemea; order Diplonemida; family Diplonemidae; genus Rhynchopus; species Rhynchopus euleeides. The sequence goes on from OY723304.1 coordinate 830,355, forward strand.
GGGGAAGGGAAAAGGGAAGGAATGAATGGGGTGGATGGAGGGGGGGAATATGGAGCGGTTCTTATTTTACACAGGCCGGGAGAGGCGCAGCTTTTCATCCCGCGGGATCCTGCCCGCAAACGCACATGGGAGTAGGGTTTGTGGCAGCGGATACACGCAGCAGGGATCTGTCGCACATATGTGCAGGTGGAAATACTGTGATCACAGGGGGGGGGGGGGGGGGTCCTGATCTCACCATTTAAGTATTGCGTTTGTTTGGAAAGTGTCGGTGTCTCTGTGTGACTCATCGTCAGCAAGGCTATTCCGCTTGGTGCGTTCATCATTGCTCAGCTCACGCACCTCGCCCCAGCAGACAGTGGGGATCAGCATCAGTACTCCACCCCGATCCCTCCGTGTGCCTCCTCCATGTGCTCGTAGATGTCCTCGTTGGTGTAGTCCCCGCCACACTCCCAGCACCAGTCGCACCCGCACAGGCATGTCATGTGGTTGCACCCGTCCGCCTTCACAGTCGGTGCCGCGCACGACGGGCACGTCCGGGCCTCGGGGTCCCCGGCTGCCTCCTCCGCCGCCCGCCTCTGGCCCTCGGCCTCAACACACTCGGTGCAGCGGAAGCCCTTCACCTTCGCGGCGTCGACGTGTGCCCCGCACACCTTGGGGAACGCCTCCTTGACTTTGTAGCACCCGGCACACCAGCCGTAGCACATGTCAGCCCGCAGCGCTGTCTCCTCCACCCGGTTCTTCCGGCTCGTGACCACGGCGCACGCCCGCTTGTTGTACCGCGACAGCATGCTGCCCGTCGGGCGGCGCTTGCAGAACGGGCAAAGCCCCAGCGTCGGTGTGTACATGCACCCGGGCTGCAGCGACGCGTACCACGCCCGCAGGCACTTCCGGCACGCGACGTTGTTGCAGTTCCCACACGCGCTCTCCAGCCCGGCCACCGCCACGTCCTCGAAGCACAGGTTGCACACGTCCGTCAGCTCCCCCTGCGACATGCGCTGACGCACCCCGTCAACCACGGTAGGCAGGTTCAGCACCTCGTGCTTCCGCCACGTGACCACCTCCGGCAGGGCGGCGGCCGCCCCATCACCCGCACCCGCTGCGGCAAACACCTCCGGGTGCTTGTTCCACAGCTTGTACACGCTCATCGAGGACGCCAGCGCCTCCGCGTGTGCCGGGGAGAACCCCAGCAGGCCGTACAGCGCAGGGTTCTCCGCCTGCAGCCTGCTGTACACAGCCTCCTCCGTGTGCACCGCATCGTGCGGGCGGTGGATGCACTCCTGGCATGTGAACGCTGCCGCACCCCCGTCCCCATCAGGGCGCACAAACCGGTTCTTGCACCCCGAGCACGACACCGTCGGGGCGGGCTTCCCCTTCCGGCAGTACCAGCACTTCGGCTCCACATTCAGCAGTTGCACGTTCACGACAGCGTAGATGGCGGTGCACGTCCTGCACTCCACCAGATGCGACCGCCCCGCCTCCTGCGGCTCCTCGTTCGGGTGGCCCTCCCTCTCTGGGTCGAGGCACAGCCCGCACACCCCACCCACCACGAGCGACGCCGAGCGCTCCACCCCGCACCGCGTGCACACCACCTTGTCGTCGAAGTACAGACGCTCCTTGTGCGGGCGGTACCCGCATGCCACCTCCACCCGCAGGTTCTGCCCGTTGCGCACACGCACCACGCGCCCCACCTTTGCGTACAGCGCCGCCTCCTCCTCCGTCAGGAACTCCGGCACGCGCGACACAAGCTTCGCGAACCCAGCGGCCAGGATCTCCGGGTAGTCCTCCAGCTTCGCGATAGCGGGGATCCACTTCCCCTTCACACGCTCCAGCAGCGCCGCAGCCCGCTGCTTCAGGTGCACGTTCCCGCTCAGGTACGCCAGGATGGCCATGATGCACGCGGGCCGCAGCGTCACCATCAGCCCGGGCAGCGCCAGGTGTGGCAGGACGGAGAACAGGTCCTTGTCCCCCAGCCCCACAGGCACCCACAGCGGCACCTCGTCGTCCCCGTCCACCCGCGGCAGCTTCACCCGCGCCGCCTCCTCCCCGCTGACCAGCACCGCAGACGTCAGCAGCTTCTGCACCGCGGCCAGCACGCTCGGCGTCGGTGCGTGCACCAGCGACCGCATGTCGTCCTTCGAGGGCAGCTCCGGCGCCGCAGCCCGGTCCAGCACAAGCACCCCGCCCTCCACACCCACGGCCTGGATCATCTCACACACCTCGGCCGTCTGGTCGTACGACTCGTCGATCCACGCCCGCAGGCTTGCCTGCTTCTCCCCGGACAGCAGTGTGACGCACTTCCCCAGCGCCTCGGCCAGCCCGCCCAGCCGCTCGTCCTCGCGCCGCCTGCAGGCCAGCCGCCACAGCAGCCCGACCACCCGGTTGTACGTCAGTGCCAGCGCCCGCTCCGGCCGCTCCGGCGTGATCAGCTCCCGCAGCGTGCGGAACACCTGGTCCTGGAAGTCGGCGTCTGCGGTGAAGAGCGGCACGAGCGTGTTCAGGTCACGCCGCCACCCCTCCAGGGCCTCGAAGCGCATGTCCCCACGCTCCAGCGACACCAGCCCCTGCGCGCCGGACCCCGTGACCTGCGCACTCACCAGCAGCTCCACCGCCGCCTCGCGGTTGCCCCGGCTCATGCGCAGCGCCTCGCGCACGTCGGCCTCGCCAAAGCCCATCTGCATCAGCTGGTCCACGTTCGGGTCCGCCGCCTCCACACCCGCCGTCAGGTACCCGCCGCACCGTGCCTCCGTCAGCCCCTCCATAGGCGGCCCCGACACGAACCGCACCACACTGCCGGAGTAGGCGTCCGCACCCGGGAACTCCTGCCCCATCAGCTGCAGCAGCACCCCCATCGTGGCACGCGTGATTGTCGCCGGGTCCGTGTTGGGCAGCCGCACCACAGGCCCCAGCAGCGCATGGTACCGCGTCAGCACGTCGTTGCTGTTCGGCACGAACGTGTATGTGTGCGCACCCAGCCCGTCCAGCGCCCTGCAGATGGCCATCCAGTCGTGCCCGGGGTCTGCCCCCTGCAGCGCAGCCACCTCCTTCTGCCGGTTCCCGCCGCCCGTGCGCGAGGTGTGCGGCGGCGCGTCCGTGTAGAACAGCACAATCGTGTGCCCGCGGTCCGCCGCACGCAGGTGCGTCACCACCTCGTTCAGCGCTGTCTTCGACGCCTCGGGGTGGTCGCCCCCACCCCCTGCGCGCAGCTGCTTCGCGAACGCCATCGCCTCCTCCTCGCCCCCGTAGCAGAAGCGGCACAGCCGGTCACCGTCGCAGTAGTCCTCGTACGCCACGATGTCGACCTGTGCCCGCCCCGCCATCAGCACCCGCAGCACGGAGAAGATCTGCGGCAGCGTGTCGCTCAGCGACGTGCAGTAGCTGCCCATCGACCCGGTCGTGTCCACAACCACCACGACGCGCAGTCCCATCTCAGCCTGCTGCTGCTGGTCAGCACACGCATTTCCCATCACTGCAACCATGCTGCGCGTATGCCTTGTGGCTGTGTATGTATAACAATGTCTGGGAGGTGTGTGTTCTGTGTGCCGCAGCAGATTGCACCCAGGATTCAAAGTGCCACAGGCAGACCCTCCCCCCGCACAACCGAATGGGGTTGCCTCCTCGATGGCTATGTTTCCAACAGTGCCTGCCAGCACAACTATGAGTCTGTTTGTGCAACAATTGATCGGTCTTCCGTCAAAATGCCAGTCAATGTGCCACGGCTGGGGCAGTGAATATATGGAGAAAGCCAAGGCACATACTCGAGACGTGCACGCTGTGGGGCGCCGGGGGTAGGGGAGTTGAATGGGGAGGGGTAAAGGCGTAACGTAGACCTCTTCGCTCACTCAATTGCAGGTTAGCGTCGAGACCTGAGTGAGAGGCAGCTCAGCCCCACGCACGTTGTCGAATGCATCCCACTGTAACACTACGTTTCATATCTGGCACTTTCCGTGAATACGGTGTGGCTTGCTCATCGCACGAAACCCACAGAAACCCTGGGACAAATGCACCCACAGCTGACACTGCAAAGTACGCCAGTATCTCGTCTATCTCGTGGTCGAGTGCACCCAAGTGGCAACGGTGGCTAGGGGCCGCTGGCACGTGCAACATATTGAGCAGGTGTGGTGGTACAGAGGGTCGCATCAAAGGGTGCTCGTGTACCTTCTACGCTGTTGCAAAAAAATATTTGCGCGCGTGTGTCTGGTTATGAAGTTTGTTTTGGCGTCGACAAATCACGAGCACTGTCTGGTGTCGACAGATCAGAAAAGGCACTCATGGCATGTGCAGTGTCTCCAGAGCACGCGCCGGTTTGCAATAAGCTGAGGCCCGCAGATCAGAGAACCCCACGACAGGAAAGAGGGTGGCGCAGCTCTGCCAGAGCGGCTTACACTGTCGACAGGGAGATCAGGGTGAAGTTGACGTCGTCAGGGTTCAGCGCCATGTACTTCGACACAAACTTTGCAGTGTCCTGTGTGGCAAGTGGTGTAGGCGACACTCTCGAACACAATTTCCACCTGCATGGTGCACAACCCAGCCGACACGTGGCACAACACATGAGACCTGACATACCTGCAGGACCGTGTCGGGCGTGCTCGGGCCACACTCCAGGGGGATATCCTTCCGGCCATCCAGCTCGTAGAGCTTGCCTTCGTGGTGCACGTAGGCAATGAAGTGCAGGTTGATCTCTGCGCTGATGTCCTGGTTGGCAGTCTGGCCCTCCTGTGCAGCAGCACCCTGCGCCTCATCCAGCTGCTTGTCCTCCTCGAGGTACTTGGCACGCTCCTCGGGGCTGAGCGGCTTCTCGATGAAGGTCTTCAGGAAGCTGTCGGGCTTCAGCGTCAGCTTGCTCGCGTTGTTCGCCAGCGCGTGGATGATCCCAATCGTACCACACGCATTGCTGATAGTCTGCTTGCAGAAGAACAGCCCCTCCGGCGCCTTCGTGCCGGCCTCCTGCGCCTCCTTCACACGCTTCTCATTCCACGCCTCGTTCTCCTCCGTGATGGGGTACAGGAAAACAACGGCATGGCGCGGTGCAGGCACCTGATAGGGGTGGTGGTGGCAACACGCAGCAGCTCCCCCACAGGTGAGGGGGTGACCCGTCACCCCCTCTCTCTGAAACATCATGAGCTCACACCAACCTGCATATATTCCCTCTACACCGAGTCGGGCGCAAACCCCCCCCTCCCCTCCGACACCCAGAAGACCCAGAAACACATTTCTGCACTCCGCCATACCATCTGCAGCAGCTCCTCGTCAGTGGAGAAGACATCCGTGAACTGGATGTCCGTGTTGGTCACGCCGAGCCCTGTGACGTACTTGTTAATCACATCCGGGTTCGACTCCAGAGGGAACCACTTCATCGGCATTGCGAGCTCGAGTCTGGCCCTGAGGCTTTGCCTTCCCGCCAAACGGGTTGTGTATCGACAGATCTGCAGGATGCGCTTGGGGAACGGGCACGAGAGTGTGTGGTGCGGTGCGATAACCTCAATCCAACACGCCAAGGGTGGGGTGGGGGGCGACGGAGGCACCTCTGCCGATCTGCCACACAGCATGCGACGGCCTTAGTCGTGGCACTCGCCGTTTGTCTCCCGAACCCCCTCTCCCTCGACAATTCCAAGGGCACAGTGTTAGTCCCCCGCCCCACACACACACACACCAGCTCTACGATGTTAAGCAGCAGGGGAACAACCCCTGCTTGCCGCTTCCCCATAACGTTAGATCAGAGGTTAGCAGACAAAGAACGCAGGCAAGACAACTCAGAGAGTTTGCTGACACACGCGGCACGGCAATATGGTTTCGTTTAGTGTAGGGCACACCGAGACGGGCGGTTTTGAGGCGGTGCTGACCCACACGCACCCCGGCGCGTGCGCCCGGTTCTCTCTCGGAGATGGGTATTATATTTAAGCTGCCAGGAGTAATGTATTATTTTGACAGAGTGCCGTGTCACGACCGGTGTCCACACTGGCAGACACCTCGCAGCACCGAACACATGGAGGAGGGGGGGGTGGGCGGTGCCTCCATTCCACATTTCCAGCAGGGGTGGGTGGAATTGCTCCACCCGACACTTCTCAGATCACCGCCGTGTGTATTGGAGAGGGTGGGGGGGGGGGGGGGGCGCTGGTTTGAAACAAAAAAAAATGTGTTTCCACCAGAAGCACGGGCACACAGCACACCCCATCGATGAAGGGGCGTGTTGTGAAAGGCAACCGCCAGGAGCGCGGCAGTTGCCTTTTTTTCGCCGTCACACAAACCACAGTATCCAAAAGGCGAGGATTCACAAAAGCAAAGAATGCAGCCTCGGTGGCGTGCTGTGGGTGCAAAATGCGATTAAATCGTGCAGGGCAGCTGGGAAACGATAGAGAAAAGAGAGCGCAGAGGGAAGGGGGCACTCACAGACACACACACACACACACAGGAGGAGAGAGGGATACACGGGCAGGATGTCACAGGCCGACCTCCACGGGGTCTCCTCCGGTAACACCGGCCCCCAGGCCGGTGGCCAACAGGCCGCCCCCCTGCCCCCCCTCGTTTTCAACGAACCCCGGGAATACACCCTCGGGCCCCTCCCCCCCCCTGTACCGCGCGGCGCATGTCCGCGCCATCCTCCGCCATCTCCAGTGGGAGGCGCATGTCGAGGAGCCGAAGGACGGCGTAGCCGTCGTCATCGCGGACAGCCCCCCCCCCCTCTGGCACCCCCCCCACATGGTCGGTGCAGGTGAACGGCAAGGCCGTGGCCCTCACGGACACGGCGATGCTGGAGGAGGAGAAGCGGCGGCTGGCGGAGGAGCGGAAGAAGGGAGAGGAGCTGGACCGCCTCAAGAGGCGGTACGACGGCCTCCAGGCCAGAGTGCGGGAGGAGCGCGAGGCGGCGGCGAAGGCGGGCCGGGCCGCCAAGTCCAGGACGCACCTGGGGAAGACCGGACGCGGGGGTGGCGCCGCAGCGGCTGCGCAGCAACACGCGCAGCAGGCCCGCCAGCGCGTGGAGCGGCTCCAGAAGGACCTGGAGCGTCTGGGCCGCCGCCTGGTGGCCCTCGGCCATGACCCCGCCGCAGCCACCGCCGCCGCCACCGCAGCTGACCCCGGCGCCAGTGCCCCCACGCAGGACGGCGTACCCGCGCTGCAGCAGGAGGTGCAGCGCCTGCATGATCTGCTCAAGGAGCAGCAGAGACAGCAGGACCTGCAACGGCAGCGCCTTGAGCAACAACTCGCTGCACAACAAGGCCACCAGCAAGCGACCACGCAAGGGGAGCGCGCCGAAGTGCGGCGACTTCAACAGGAGCTTGGGGAGCAGAGGGCAGCCGCGCAGGAGGAGCACGCCGAGGTACGGCGACTCCATCAACAGCTCGGGGAGCAGCAAGCCCGGCAGGATGAGCTCCTGCAGCGCCTGGCAGCCCAGCAGCGCCAGCTGGACGACCTCCAGGAGCGTCCCGCCGCGACCCCCCCTCAGCCTGGCACGCCGAAGGCTGTGCGCGAGCTGAAGACGCAGCTGGAGGGGCAGGGCGTGGAGCACGCCCGAGTGCACGGGGAGCTGCGCGGCCTGCTTGTTGGCCTGCGCAAGGACGCGGAGAGCGGCCTCGGGGAAGAGCGCCGCAGGGGTGAGGCCCTCGGCGGGAGGGCGGCGAAGCTGGAGGCGAGCCTCCGGGCAGTGCGGGAGCAGCTGCAGCAGCACGCCACCCGCCACGACCAGGGCGAGGAGCACCGCAACGCCCTGCTCGCGGAGGTGCAGGGGGCCCGGGAGGCGATGCTGGGGCTGCAGGGGAGCGTGGGGGAGGCGCAGCAGGCACTGCCCCAGCTCCAGGCGAAATCCCTGCAGACGGGGATGAGCGGCCTCCGCAAGGAGCTCAAGTCCTTCAAGGACGAGCAGAGGAGGGTGAGCAGCGCGGGGCAGGCAGAGGTCGCCCGCATCACGGCCGCGCTGAGCGAGCAGCAGCAGAAGGGGGTGGAGCTGCTGTCGCGTATGGCCGCCGTCGCCGATGAGGGGCGCCTCAGCCAAGCCCAGGCGGACGCGCGCCTGACAGCCGCCCTCGCCGACGTGCAGGCGACAGCGCAAGCGACTGCGGAAGGCCTGCGGGCCGCGAGCGAGCAGCAGCTGGGCGAGCTCCGGGAGGAGCTGGGCAGGCAGCGCGTGGGCAACGATGCCCAGCAGGCCATGGTGGCGGACGGGCGGCGGCAGCTGGAGGGGATGCGCGCCGAGCTCGCTGAATCACAGCGGGCAGTCGCGGAGGAGACGAGGGCGCACCTCGCCGAGCTCCACCACCACTACCATGCCCAGCCCGCCCGGGGGAGGCCAGGTGAGCAGCGCAGGAGCCGGTGCCGCTCCCCGCGGCGGGCCCGCAAACGCGAGGGCAGGGACACCTCCAGGGAACGGGAGAGGGCCTCGGCGACCCTGCAAGAGGTCATCCGCGAGGATGCGCAGGTGAGGGAGGCGCTGCTCCATGCAAATGCAACGGCAACGGCAGCAACAACAACAGCAACAACGGCGCCACCCCCCCCAGTGGCGGCAACAGCGGAGCCGGCCAAGACTGAAACGGCAGTCGCGCCACCACCGGCGGGGGCTGACCAACCTGCCCCTACAGCCAACGCTGACCTCGAACCCCCCGCGTCTGATAGCAACAACACCACCACCGCCACCTCCGCAGCGCCCGCAGCCGCCCCTGCGCCCGGGGATACACCCGTGCCCGCACCGCAGCAGCAGCAGCAGCCTGACCCCGGATGCGGAGGCGAAGGGCAGCCCCCGGCGTCCGAGCAGCTACCCCCCCCTCAGCAACCCGCGCTCGGGAACAAAGGGGCCGAGGCCGGACAAGGGGACGCGGCAGCTGATCAGGACGTCAACGACACACCCCGGGTGGCGGGGAAGGGCGCGGGCAAGAACGGCAAGGCACCCCGACTGTGGAGGGGGGCTAAGCGCTACACCCCCTACTAGGGGGTGAGGCGCCCCCTCAAGGGGGGACCCGGCCTACACCCTAAGGCTTCCGGTTCCCCCGGCGGGGGCGCCGACCAGGGGATAGGGGGAGCGCCCGTGGCGCAGCACCCTCTCGCCGCCGGCGAACCCTCCCCACAACCCCCCCATAGAAAACCAAAACCCGCAGGGACAGGAGTAACCTCTGCGGGACCCTTAGATAGAGCGAGAGAGCATAGAAGCCACGCCCCTGGGGCAGGAGAACCCCGGGGGCTTCGGGGAGGAGGGGGACAGGAGTACTCCCCCTCCTCAGTAGAGCAGGACGACCGATGGCTGGCAGAGATGGCGCAACGACTGCTGGCAGTGCGAGAGGCGGTGGCGAAAGATGGCAACTGCCAATACACCGGCCTCGCGGTGCAATGTGCGGGATGGACGGCAGCCTCTCTCAGAGCAGCTGTAGTCGAAGCCCTGGGACAGGACGCCGAGAGGCGAGCAACCTACGCGCCCGATATAGATGACCCCCGGGCACCCCCGTCCTACGACGACTACATCGCGGCGCAGGCACAGAGCGGGGTCTACGGGGACGGGGCTACACTCAGGGTAGCGGCTGAGGTGTTGGGGGCCCAGGTGTGGGTACTCGGCACTACGGATAGGCTGTACCTGGGGCGCGTCGGGTCAGGCGACAAAGTGATATGCCTCACGTGGAGGCCCTTCCACTACGACGTGCTGCGCATCCCCCTCACGCTAGCCAGGGAGTTAGCAGCCTCCACCACAAACAGATGGAAACTCCCCACCGCGACTCCCACCCCTCCTCCAGTAGCTCCAACCGCAACCGCTGCTACCACAATCTCCCCGTTACGCGGCCCTGCTCCCAGGCCGCCGCCGCGACGCCCCGCGCCGCGGCCAGCGTCTCCTGGGGTACTCAGGGTGGCGTCAGCCAACGTCACGTCGCTGTCAACCCACTTGTGTGATGTGGCGGACCTGAAGGCAGACGTTGTGGCCCTGCAAGAAACACGTGTCCCGGACCCCAGCAAGGGCACGCTCAGCAGCTACTTCGCGGCCCACGGCTGGTCCATGCACTGGGGTAAGGGCATGCCCAAGGTCAAGGGGGCCAATGGCTACGAGCAGACCCGACCCGGAGGAGTGGCAGTCATGGCAAAAGAGGGCCTGGTAGCGCAAGTGGTGCAACCGAAGACCAAGCTGGAAAAGAAGCTGCATGACAGTACCCGCCTGGTACACGTGGTGCTCGCAACCAGTAACGGCAAGACAGCGCTCCACATCCTGTGCGTTTATGGTCACTCTGGGATGGAGGTGCGAGTGCAGCGGGAGACCCTCCTGCAGGAGGCGCTGGACCTCGCAGCCGGCCTGGGGCAGGTGCCCGTGTTGCTGCTGGGGGACCTCAACACCAACCCGGAGACCAGTGCCGTCCTATCCCAGGCCTGCCGGGTGGGTGGTTGGACCGATGCGGCGGTCTCATACGCAGAGCTGAAACAGCAGGAAGTTCGGAACACCTGCTGGGCATCGAAGGAAGGCACCAGACTGGACATCTGCCTGCTGAACCCCTGCGCGGCGCCGGCCTTGCGCTCCGTCGAGGTGGCAGAAAAGGGCGAATACGGCATCCCCACGCACTGCCCGCTCTTCGTCGACCTCGATCTCGCCGCCTTCCGCCGACCGAAGCAAATCTGCATCCTCCCCGCCCCCTTTCCTAAGTGCAGGCCCACGCTCGGGGGCGCTGCCGCCAGAGAGGTGCTGCTGGATGTGCTAACCGCAGAGGAAACGAAAGAGGGTGCAACAGGAGCGCAACTCCTCCGCCGGGCCTCAGCCTGCAGCGAGAACTTCCTGAAGCGTGTCCACGTGGGCCAACTCGGAAGGCAGGAAACGGCGTACACGGGCAGGGCGGAGGGTTACCACATGCAGCGGTCGAGGGTGGCCACCAAACACCGCCCCGCCTCCGCCCGAGGAGCGGGCGACAAGAACACCCGGGCGAAGGACAAGCTGTTGGGGAACCTCCGGACCCTCATCCTGGAGGGCCGCCACCGACTGCTGGAGTCTGCGCCATACCCCCCCACACCCAACGAAGAGCACGCCTGGGGCGCTGCGAAGAAGCGGCTGAAGGGAGGGGGCCTTCCCCCGGGGCTGGAGGCGGCGCTGGCGGGCACCACCTCACAACTGCCGGACCTCGAGACGATGGAGATGGCCCTTGTCGCCCTGGAGGGATCTCAGCGAGGCATGTTCGACGCGCTCCGCGACGAAAGACTCCGCACGTGGAAGGCGAGGATGCAGAAGGCCTGGACGCAGGAGGCGGGGATAGTGTTCTCGTACCTCGCAGACCGCTTCTGCGCCCCTACCACCTTCATGCGCCGCGAGGATGGCTCCTTCACGGCCTGCCCCAAGGAGGCGGATGAACTGCTGAGGAGCGATACTGCGTGGGGGGGCTACTTCCGGAAGTATGCGACGACGCCTGAGCCTCGCTGGGACACCTTCCGACAGAGGTACAGCGACTTCCTCCCTGACCCGGCCGAGATGGAGTGTAAGACCATTACGGCAGAAGACGTTGGGACAGCGCTGGCTAAAATGTCTACATCCACCTCGCCGGGCCTACACGGCTGGAGGGTGCACGAGCTGCGGCAACTCCCAGGGGACCTCCTCAAGTTGTTCGCGGAGGTGTTCAATGAGGTCGAGAGATCGGGCGAATGGCCGGAGCAGCTGATGCACGCCATGATTTGCCTCATTCCCAAGCCCGGCAGCTCAGGTGAGCCGCTGTCGCAGCGCCCCATCAGCATCACTCCCGTGCTGTACAGGGTGTGGGCAGCAATCCGAGTGAAGCCTGCGCTGAAGTGGCTGGAGAGCATTGCGCCTGAGGACTTGCACGGATGCAGACCTGGCCACGGCGCGGAGGACCTCATCTGGCACCTGGCAGCACGGATCGAAGAGGCCCACCTCACAGGACAGCCACTGTACGGTGTCGCCCTAGACTTTAAGAAATGCTTCGACACGGTGCCGATTGACCTGACCTTCTGTCTAGCTGCGGAGCTCGGCTTCGACGGCCGAGTCCTGCGCACCCTGCGGGCAGCGTACGGGTCAATGCAGCGGCACTTCCGGGTAAGCGGCACTATCGGGGAGGGCTTCCTGCCAACCAACGGCATCATGCAGGGCTGCCCCATTAGCGTCGTGCTGATCAACGTGCTGGTGGGTGTATGGATGCGCATGGCGGAGCACCGGCAGGGCACGAGGGCGTTGTCGTTTGTGGACGATGTGTACGCGGTGACCCCCAGCCCGGGGACCTTGCAAGCAGTGGTGGATGACTCTGCAGATTTCTCCCACGATACCGGGATGGTAATATGCGCAGAGGTCAAGTCACATGTCTTCTCGACGTCCCCCGAGCCGTTGACCCCGATAGTCTACCGGACACGGGACGGCACGGCTACCCCCCTTCGACAGCGCGATAGCTTCGACTGCCTCGGGGCCATGCTGCATGCGCGCCCGCTCGAGGGACCCGAGGTGCCCAAATCGGAGCGCGTCGCCCGCCGAAAAGAGGGCGCAGAGCAGAACCTGCGCAGGACCTCGGCACTGCCCCTACCGGTGCAGTGGAAGGGGCAGGCAGCAGCGATGACAGCGGGGTCCAGGCTCTACTACGACGCCCTGGTCACCCGCTGGGAGGACGCCGACATCAGGCGATGGAGGGGGCTCTTCGTCGCCGCGCTGTGGTCCGGACCCCCCCGCAGGGCGCGGGAGGCTGTGCTGGATGTCCTCCACCATGCACATCGGGTGGACCCCGCCGTCGCCCCCCGCTACCGGCAGATCACCACCTGGGCCATGCAGGTCAAGAAGTGGGGCCGCTGCAGGGTTCTGTCTGAGACGGCTTGGGATAGCAGAGTGAGGCTTACAGGGACAGGCCCCTTCGCGCTTTTCCGAGCGGCCCTTCGGTGGATAGGATGGAGCTGGAGCACGGCGACCACCCTATCTTACACTGATGAAGCGGGACGGAGCATAGTCTTCGACCCCACCGCAGCAACAACGAGCGGATGGGGGATCTTCGCTCATGACCTCCGCCAGGCCCTACGTACACAGGTGGCCAAGGCGCTGGCTGGTCGTCGTGACGACTTTGCGGGCGCTCAGCACGGCATCGACGGGCAAGCCACACGCTGCGTCCTGGAGGGAGAGGGCGCCGCGGTCACGGGATACCAACGGGGCCTCCTTCGTTCCGTCATTGCAGGGGCGGTGCCTGTCCGAGGGCGCACGGGGCAGGGCGGGATCTGCCGATACTGCAACGCAGGCACCCCCGAGACGGTGATGCACCTATGGTGGGAGTGCTCCGCGTGGGACCCAATCCGACAAAACCACCCCATTACGGCTGTGGACCGGTCAACCTGGCCACCTTGCTTGGCGTTATGCGGGGTGGCGCCCGCCTTTAGACACGGCATCCCGGAGGACAGGCAGCCCCTGCCACTATCCTTCGCACGCAGGGTGGATATAGTGGCGCAGCTGCACCGCTACTTCATTGCAATCCTCTCGGCGCGGCAGGAGAAAGATGGACTGCTCGACCGCTCCGCGCGCCACCACCGCACCCTTCACTATCCATGGGGGTGGTGCACACCCAACCCCGAACAGGCCTGCATCCCTGTGCGGGCGCCGTCCACTGTCAAACAGACGTGGGGCAAGCGCCCCCCGGAGCTGTGGGTGGCCCTCTGCGACTGGCTGCGGGGCCTGAAATGGGGGCCGCAGGGAGGGGAGCACACCGTGACCCTCATGGAGTTGGCTGTCGACTTCGAGCTGTCGACCGGCCTCACCCTCCCAGAAGTCGAAACGCGCCGCATCCGCCCCCACACACCTGACCCCCCTGAGAGGGGGCCGCGGGAGGCCCGCCCACGCATCCCCGAGGGCGCATCCCCGGGGCTCACCCTCTACTTCGACGGCGGAGCAAGGGACAACGGCACCCCCTTCGCCCTGGCGGGTGCAGGTGCGGTGCTCTACCGAGACGGCCTCAAGGTGTCGGAAGAGATCCTCCCTCTGCTGAACGTACGCAGCAACAACATCGCTGAGTACGAAGGGGTTCGGGCGGGCCTACGGCTGCTCAGAAGGGGCGACCCGCCCCCTGAGGGGAACGTTACGGTGCGGGGTGACTCGCAGGTGGTGCTGCGACACCTAAAAGGGGAAGCGGTTTGCCGCGATAAATCCCTCCGCCCCCTCTTCCTCAGCACGGCACGGCTGGCTGCCGACCTCGGGCCCCGGATCACCCTTACGTATGAGCACGTGAAAAGGGAACTCAACGTCGATGCGGACGCCCTGAGCAACGCCGCCATGGACGAGGCTGAGAGGCAGGGGGAGACCTCGCAGGAGCAGCTGCGGCAGGACTTCGCAGCCTTCCAGAAGAGCATCCTGGGCAAGGCTCACTCGTTGAGGCAGCTCTGCGAGGTGGTGCGCAAGACTTCCAAGCAACCATGGCACTGTGGCCACACTGCGAGCTCCACTGTCCTCACCGCGATCGGGGGAACCGTGGCAGGGGGCCTGTCCAGGAGAGCCCAGCTCAGCCCAGCCACCGAGTCGGTGATGCGCAGCCTCCAAGCGCACACGGCAGGCCCGGGCTTGAACCAGCGGGACACAGCCTTCCACTCCCGCGGCATGGCGTGGGCCGCAACCTTCGCACCGCAGCCCCACTACCCAGAGGGGTGGCAGCAAGCGGCCCAGCAATGGACTGCCAGCAGCCGGCAAGCCAACGCCCGGACAGGACGGTCATGGGAACGACGGGGCGCTGCTCCCCGGACTGCCCCCCCTGGAGCCAGACGGAACGCGAAGATGCTTACCTGCGCTCTGCACTGGAAACCCCGCTGCGTGGACTGCCGGCGCCGGCGCCTCTCGGAAGAGGACTGCTGCCGGGACCACCACGGGAAGAACGACGGCTTGCAAGTCACCATGGAATTTTGCAAGACGCATCGCATGGGCCGGTGCGGGGACTGCCACAGCAGTGCGAAATCACTCACACACTGTTGCGGCACGCACCACGCTGGCTATGCCTCACGCCCTCCTCGGAGTGGCACTGAGTTGGCCCCACACTCTAACCCGAGTGGGGCATCCGCTGTGACGTAGGGGTGGGCGGGGAGTGGGCACAGATCCGCGCAGGGTTACCCACTTAAAACCACTATCACTACACACACACACACCTCCTTTCTACACCGATGGCGTGTGCTTGGAGGGGGGGGGGGTTGGGGGGTACCGAGTGTTCGTTTTGAAAAAAAAAGAGATGAACATTTTTGCCCCAGATTCCTCGGATAAAATGCGAGTTTTTTTAAAACTTACACAGCGACCAGGGGGGGGGGGGGGCGCCGGGTGCAAGGCACCCCTCAGACACCGTACCTTCAATCCCTAACCTGCCGACCTTTTTGTCTATATGCCAGTGAAATGTGTATCACCCCTACCAGACACCGTCGCCACCCAAGGTGCCTGATCACAATAAGCAAATCACACCCTCCCTCTCCCTCTCCATCCCCCTCCCCCACCCACCACCACCACCACCACCACCCCCGATGGCCCCAGTGCAACCCCTTTTGACACAGCTGCAGTGAGAAGAAGAACCAGTGCACCACACCCTGCAGGTGATCCTGCTGGCACTGTCGAGAGGTAGGGTATGGGCGGGGGGGAGGTGAGGTGGTGATTGGGGGACTTTATATAGAAGAAGTGGGGGATGAGGGAGGGAGAGGGAGAAGGGAGAAGATGGAGAAGAGGGGGGGGAGCGGGGGGGCAAGTGGCGGCGCGCCCCGAAAAGTTCGGTGTTTTCAGGAATTTTCGGGAAAAGGGCTCCACTTTTGAACCCCCGCTCCCCACCCCACCCCCACACTCCCCACCCCCCCCCCCCTAGGGCTAAGTTGGCGTGATACGTGATACGTATCGCGTATCAGATACGTATCACGTATCACGATTCGCGTCTCGCGTATCACTGCATGGGGTCAGTGTTTTCGGTCCCCATACCGAGGAGCCAGCAGATCGCCTTCAGGGGATCTGGGGGGCGGAGCCCCCCAGCCGCCGGAGGCCACGGTAGTGAACATATGTTCTCAGGCTGACTTCAGTCAAGCACCTGACCAAATTCGGTGGGTCATTGGAACAATAGTTCGGACTCGCCCTGCTGCGATCTGTCCCGCCCCCTGGGCCCCAGTGGGGCCCAGGGGGCGGGACAGATCAGAAATAATATTCTTGGTAGGGCAGGCTGGTCAGGCCTGCCCTACCAAGGTTTCAGACTGAAATTACATAGGTGGGGCAGCTGCCCTACCTGCCTGACCAGGCACGAGATCACTGTTACACCTTATCCGGACGCCGTGCCGGATACGTGTCTAGAAAGTGGCTCGGGGGCACGCCTGCCGTATCAGCGCCGTTGCCGTATCGGATACGTATCACGTATCGCCCCCGCCAAAAATGTGCTCTGAAACGCGTATCATGCCAACTTAGCCCTAGGGGGGGTCAAATGGGGGTGATAAACACGATTTTTCAAAAAACCGGCGCAGAGGCCCCAAAGCCCCCGTAAACCCTCCAAACCCCCCCAGATCGGTCCGGAAACCCATCGAACCCCACTTTTCCACCATTCCGGGCACCTCAGGTGCCCGAATTGGGGTATCTAAATTTTGTGCCACCGTTTGGTACCGTACAGTGCCACTGTGTGGGAGGTTGGAAAAGAAAATGCCCCAACACCCCACATCTGAGGGTTGCAATGCATGTTGCTTGCCAACCACGTCATCCGGTGGGTGTCAGGCGCTATGTAGGTGGCATCAGCCAGGTCTTCGATGAGTTCTGGCTTGTATATGTACCTCCCTGCCACCATGCACCGGGAGGCTGCCTGTAGGTAGGGAACAAGTCCGGATGGTCGTGTGATTCCTGTGCAGCAGTGCTCCACAACCGGGATGTGTTGACAACGACTGTTGCAACACGAGCTGTACATTCCGGGAACACACGAAGTGCGCTGTCGTGGTACCCATTGTGCCAGAATTGGTAGTTGCTGCGGTCCGCTTTGCCTGGCCCAAGAGCACTGGTACTGAACGGTGCAATATGCGTGGCGAGGTGAATGCAACGGAAGCGCGCAAAGTCAATACAGCTCTCGGATGGCGGGTGGTGGTGCCACTAGTGTGTGACGTTCACTCGAGGATACAACGCATCACAATGAATCAGCAACCGTGGACCGAGTACAATACGCTCTCTGTGGCTGGTGTGGGGGACAAAGGCAGTGCCTGTGCCGCAGGCAGGGAGGTACATATACAAGCCAGAACTCATCGGAGACCTGGCTGATGCCACCTACATAGCGCCTGACACCCACCGGATGACGTGGTTGGCAAGCAACATGCATTGCAACCCTCAGATGTGGTGTGTTGGGGCATTTTCTTTTCCAACCTCCCACACAGTGGCACTGTACGGTACCAAACGGTGGCACAAAATTTAGGTACCCCAATTCGGGCACCTGAGGTGCCCGGAATGGTGGAAAAGTGGGGTTCGATGGGTTTCCGGACCGATCTGGGGGGTTTTGGAGGGTTTACGGGGGCTTTGGGGCCTCTGCGCCGGTTTTTTGAAAAATCGTGTTTATCCACGTAAAAGGGGGGGCATTTGACCCCCCCTACCCCCCCCCCCCCACCCTCCCCTGTAAAAACAACGAGGCTCTTCGGGAGCAGAAAGAGAGGGAGAGAGAGAGTAACTGTATCATCAAAGAGATGTAGTGGCAGTGGTGGTGACGGTGGCGGTTGCACCTTCTTAAAGAAGATGCAGGGCCGCAAGGCAAGTCACGAGTGGCGGGTGGGGTGGGGTGGGGGGTGGGGGGTGGTGGTGTTTGGAGCAGGCATCCGCTACCCCCAACAGCACTGCGGCGATACCGCTTGGGACCCTCCCACTCCACTACTCGTAGCTGCTGGGGCAGGTCGGCGGCTTGCCGACATGGGGGTTGATGTAGTCCCAGTGCCCGTTCTTGAAAGACTCGAGGTACCACTCGATGGTGGACCGCAGCCCCTGGTCGAAGGTCACCTGCTTCTCCCAGCCGAGCTCGTTCAGCTTTGCGGTGTCGACAACATAGCGGAAGTCGTTGAAGTCCCTGTCGGGGATGGTCGTCACCCAGTCCTCCATCTTGTCGCCGGGCTTCATGATCTCGATGAGCTTGTGCGCGATCTCAAGCACCGTGATCTCATCCTCCGTCCCGATGTTGTAGATCTCCCCCAGCACGCCCTTCTCCACAATCGTGGTGTATGCTCGCGCCACGTCTTCGGCGTGGACGAAGGTGCGCATCTGCTTCCCGCTCCCCTGGATCGTCATCTTCTCGCCGCGGGACAGCAGCCAAATGAAGCGGGGGATCACCTTCTCGGGGTACTGCCGCGGGCCGTACACGTTGTTCCCACGCGTGATGACGATCGGCAGGTCGAATGACTTTCTGTAGGCCTTCACGATGAACTCGGCAGCAGCCTTGGTGGCGGCGTAGGGGTTGGTCGGGTTGAGCACGGCGTTCTCCAGCTGCTTGTCGTTCACCTCGCCGTACACCTCGTCTGTCGAGACGTGGAGGAACTTCTGGATCTTCCCGTAGACCTTTGCACACTCCAGCAGGTTGTGCGTCCCCAACACGTTGCACTTCGTGAAGGACATGGAGTTCCCGAAGCTGTTGTCAACGTGGCTCTGCGCCGCAAAGTGGACCACCGTGTCGATGTCGTAGCTCTTGAAGAGGTGCATCACGAGGTCCGCACTCCCGATGTCACCCTTGATGAAGTGGTAGTTCCCTGCAAGGCGCTCGGCCTCCACATTCTTCCTGTTCGCGCAGTAGTCCATGATGTCCAGGTTGTAGATGCTGCACTCGGGGTGGCGCGGCGCGAAGTAGTTAATGAAGTTCGACCCGATAAACCCACACCCCCCGGTCACCAGCACGTTCTTCATCGGCTCCTCCCCCTTCCGCGTGCGGGTCTCGGGCTGGGAAACCTCCATATCCGCGGCTTGTGTGTCTTCCCTCCGTGTACCCTCTGGGGTTGGGCTGCGTGTGGGGGGCGGAGGCATGGGGGACACCACGAAAAGTGCCACTTCACACCGTTGATCTGCACTGTTTTTGTTAGTTGATCCCGCTTTCAAGAGAAAAATAGCCACCCTGCCTTGCAAACACGCTGCACACATCAATAGGATTCGGGATGGGATTGTCAGGGCAGGCATTGTCAGCTCAAAATGCAACAGAACAGGGGCACGGTGAGGGGGTGTGGGGTGGGGGAGCGAGTGATGCAGCCGGCATCCGAGTGTGTTGTTCAGGCGAGAGATAGATAGCCAGGGAAGCAGTTAGCTGTGGAGAGCACGGTACAGGCGTGGAAAGGGGAGCCGGGATGGGGGAGGGGGGGGACCCCTCTGGCATCGCCACAGCGTGGGATGAGAGGGAGGTCGCCACCCATGAGGCGGGAAATCGTACTCCTCTCGCTATAATAAGAGAAACACCCTGCCCAGCAACTGCAAAAAGGCAGATCCGGGCTACTTTTCGTTGAGCGGACACACCTGTGTCAAAGGCTGTGTCAGCCCCGGCATAAAGGGAGTGATTCATATAAAGCTTCAGTCGTACGATTCCCTTCGTTACTTCGCGACTTCGCCCCGCTTCGTCGCTCGTAACTGGTAACACACGCAAAAAAGGGTTGCTGCCGGGATGTGCACAGCAGGGCCATCTGGAACCAGCAGAGGTTGGGCGATCAAATCTGTGGGCAGCCCGTGTGCACAAAGAGAGGGTTGTTGAAGCGATGATGTGGCTTTGGAAGAACAGCTAGGTTTCCACACCCAAAAAGACCCGTGGCACGTGTTCTGTTATACTGACGCACTGGTTTGCGCAAACAAGGAATGCAACTCCAAATTATACTTCCCCTTGCACGACACGCAGTATGGTGGAAACCAGATGGGGCCCTGGCTTTGTCTTCCCTCTGCGTGTGGGGGTTCATACCACACACCCACCCAGCACAGTCTCGCGTGTGAAGCGGTTCACCTCAAAGAAGGGGCATCGTCTGCCAGGGGTCATAGCTGCCGCATATTGCATTGCGTTCGCTGCGGCAATCCGCTTCGACTTCCCAACGAACCTCTTAGAGCGAGGGAACCTCACACGGAGCAATTGAATGCTGCTCATCTTTTTTTGGAACAAATCACGTGGAAAATACACACAAACCCCCCGTAGAAGAAGAGAAAGGGAGGATCCACGCCGCGACCACCACCCGCACAACACGGAGCACGCGACACACTGGACTCACAGACGCTGCCCCTCCCCCCCACCCCTCATCACCCGCCGAGTGACAGCGCTGGCAACGACGCCTGGCAGCTGGGGGACAGGAGGGGGGCATTAGCTGCCCACCCCCCTGAAGACAACCCCGAGGTCCTTCGCCTTCCCTCCCAGCCCTACTCGCCTTGGGCAACGCCTTGGCCCTGCAGGTAGCTGGTTGGGGGGTATTTGGCAGGCCGATCCGGTGTGACGGTGCTGGGAACCACCTCCACCGGGTAGTCCGCTGTCGGGCAGAAGAAGAACGGGATGGAATACCGCGGCCCCTCCGCGCCGGCGTTGAGCGCGTAGTGCCGCGTCGACAGCCAGGTGTCGTTTGTCATATTCCGCAGAATCTCCCCGGTGTTCACCACGAGGGCCCCTGGGATGTTCGCGGCACGCACCCAGGTCCCCAGCTTCTTGCTGAACACCACAAGCCCCGCCTCCTTCTGCGCCAGAATCGTAAAAAACGTCGTATCCACATGCGGCCCTATCCCATACTGGCTCTCCTCATACTGAGGCACCGGCGGGTAATACGCCAGACGCAGCCTCCACAGGGGGTCGCGAAACGACTTGTCGAAGTAATCCCCCTCCATCTGCAGTGCCTCTGCATACTTCGGAAGCATCCGCATGGCACACTTCTCCATCTCGGAGGCATACGCCTCGATGTCACGCCGCCACTCGGCGCCGAGCTCTGCAGGCCACGGCATCTTGTCGAGCGTGACATCGCGGGGCCCGTGCTCCCGCTTGATGATGAACGTCTCCGTCAGATTCCCCTTCGCCCTGCGCGGCAGCTTGAAGTTGTTGTTCGGCAGATACCCCACACCCCCGGGGAGCCCTGGCGTGGCGTCCATCTCATGATTCATCTTCGCCTCCAGGGGGAGGCGGTGGTACGCCTCTGAGGCACGGAAGCCGCTCTGCAGCACCTCGTCAGGCACCCCGTGGTTCACCACCATGTGGAACCCGACCTCGGTGCAGGCACGGCGGAGGCCTTCGGCAAAGCCGTCCGACTCGAAGTCCAGCACAGGGATGTCTTCCGCAGAGGCGAGCG
The DNA here is from genome assembly GCA_963210315.1 of Rhynchopus euleeides. Lineage (NCBI taxonomy): Eukaryota > Euglenozoa > Diplonemea > Diplonemida > Diplonemidae > Rhynchopus > Rhynchopus euleeides. The sequence continues at coordinate 851,523 of OY723304.1, forward strand.
GGATGGAGTGTTGGTCGCTCGGGGCCTGCCAGGAGGTGGCCTCATCCTGAAGGTTGCGCTCCTTCTGCAGGCCCATGTCGGTGGGTGCGGCAGACATGGAGGCGGTTCGAAGGGTGCGGCAGATGTGTAGTGTGGCAGACAACCTGTTCCGCAGGAGATGCATCGGGAAGGGGTGAGAGGGAGAAGGTGTGTATCAGGGAGCCAGGGGGGGTAGTGAAATCGAATTTGAAGGGAGCACAAGAGCCAGGGGGGGGGGGGGAGAAGAAAGATGTGGTCGACTCCCTGTGTGGCGTGGGGGGGTGGAGGGTGTGTTGTGTAACCTCATGCAATGAAGGGGGGGAAATGCAGCACATTGTTGTGTGTGATTGGAAGGAGAGTGAAGTGTCAAAGGCAAGAGCGTTTGGATGGGTGAGGGGGGTGGGTGGGGTCGTGTGCAAGCGGGCGGACCCCCTCTGTTCATGTTGTCCTGCAACAAGTCCGCCTGGAACAGGAAGAGGGAGGCGCCGAAGGGTAGGGGGGTGGGTAGTGGCCGATCCCCCCACCCAACAACGCCCCAACGCCACACCTCGTGGGAGTGGTCAAAACAGCAACAACCATGGTATGACAAAGATCTTGCAAGAAATGTTAAGAAATCTCGAAATTTCTTACTGGGGGGGGTCAAATTGTACTACCCCTTTAAATACAACTACCCCCTCAAATACAACTACCCCCCGGGTTTTTCAAAATAGATTGTTTTTCCAGTATATTAGTACTACCCCCCTTTTTGCTCATTTTTTCCCCTTTCTAAGACTGTTGCCCCTGTAGTAGGGGCATGCCGCTGAGAAAAATCGTTGCACCGAGCCTCCTGGCTGAGCTGGTAATCAACGCCACGCTCTGAAGAGCAGCACTGCCAACCACCGCGGACCATCGGATACATAAGAACCCGTCCAACCCGTTTCTCCCACACAACTCTCCCGAAATGTGACCCGTCATGACCTGGCGAACCTTGAAGCGATCGCAAGGAAGAGCTGCAGTACGCAGTAACCTGCATGGGGGCACTGGCTGTGGGGGAGGTTGTCTAGCGACAAACTGGCGTTAGCTAGTGAGTCCTCGTTTGGAGACACCAGTCAGGTGGGGAGTTTCGTTGGGGCGGCACACTCTGTTACACATTAACGCAGGTGTCCTAAGCAAGCTCAGTGAGAACAGAAATCTCACGTAGAGCATAAGGGTAAAAGCTTGCTCGATACATGATCTTCAGTACCGATCCTCGGTGTGAAAGCATGGCCTAACGATCCTTTGGTCTCGCTTGAGCCTCTGCAAGCAGGTCATCGACCTCAAGAGACGCCCCTTCCACCCCGCCGAGCGAGGTGGGGCCCTCTCGAGCACGGCGCGCGACACGTGATTCGCCGCCGTGTTGAACACCAGTGACGCGGGTGTTTACTGGGTGTCGGTAGTGTACCGGCGAAGGGATCTGCATGTGTATGATCCCCTTGGATCCCATTGAACCTCTGGAGGGTCTTTGGCCCGGAAGCCAACCCATAAACAAGGTTGAAATTAGGCAACTCACAACTGAAATGACCCCATCACAATCCGTACGGATTCCAAACATGCCGATAAACAGCGTTTTGGCGACCTGGGGGTCATAAAAGTGACTCATTCGCACCAATTACCATTTATCTACATTTTCACAATTTAGGCAAGCGGTCCCGCCTATTAGTACTACCCGGTAGTACTATTTGACCCCCCCCAGTAAGACGTCTTAATGTAATGCCGAAAGGGCTATTTCTTAAAGATTTCTTACTGATTTCTTAAGACGTGTTTCTTAATGCCTAGCATTTTAATGTCCATTCTGAAAAAGATCTTAAAAGATCTTTTTCAGAATGATGGACATTTTTAATGCTGGGAGATATGGAAATAATGTCCATCATTTCATTACTGGGGGGGGGGGGGCAAATACAAGCATACATGCTAATACAAGCATACATGCGAATACAAGCATATTATGAAAATCCGGATTTAAATAAAATTTTCAGGCTAATAGAAGCATATATGCTTCTATTAGCCTGGTAGAAAATATTGGGTATTTTTGGGGTTTTTGGGGGGTTTTCCACCACAAAAATATAAATTTTTCTACCAGGCTAATACAAGCATGTATGCTTGTATTAGCCTGGTCAACAAAAATTGGGTTTTTAGTATGCTTGTATTCGCAGTATAATCATTTATAATTTTTCCAGAAAGCCCCGCATTATGCGAGCTGGCACGCTTAATACAAGCATATATGCTTGTATTTGCCCCCCCCCAGTAAGAAATCTTAAGAAATCCTGCATTTCTTAAAAATAATGGGGGTCATTAATTTAAGAAATTTAATGCAGCACCTGCATTAAGACGTCTTAAGAAAGAAGTGAAAAGATCCTTTTCTTATTAAGACCTTTGTCATACCATGAACAACAACAGCAAGAGCAGCGCCGAATGCATTGGTATCGGATGAGGCTGGGCACGGTGTCTCGCTTCTGGAAGACGTGTGCGAGCCCCACCAACCCTAGCACCGGGCAGAGGTGGGTGTGGGTGTGGCAGTTTGGGGCCCTGCCGGAGGAGAAGAAACGAAATGGTGGAGAAAACACTGCGCAGTGGTGTGGGCATGTGCATGCCTAGCGAAAGGCATGCGAATGAGCCGTACAACGGGGGGTGTTCGGTGGTGTGCCCTTCACGGCAAGCTGCACTGCAGAGCCACGGCAATGTGCTGGCCGCTTTGTTGGTCGTGCTGGACGACCTGCCATAAGCGGTATCTCCCTGCACAGCACCAGGCTGCAGTGTGGCATTAGGCATGCCAGGCATGCCGTGATGGACACCCAGAGAGCGCCCCCACGCCCCCACACCACGTGGCAGACAACAGAAAGGCGGGTGCCGGGTGGAAAAGCCATCGTGGGCGATGGAAAGAGAAGGGGCGGCGGGTGTGACCCCTGCCGGCCCTCTGCTTGATAGTGCCCCTTTGCCGGAGGAATAGACGGGGTTGCTTGTGCTGGCAGTCCAGGGTTCTAATCCCGGATGCATTGGTTTCTGGTTGAGTTGCGTGTGCAACACGCGCCTGATAATTGGGATTCTGCCTTACCAGATGTATGCGGGTTGCGTTCTGGGCAGGAAACCAACAAGATACAGGGCGGTGTGCCGCGCATGGCACATAGCGGCGTGAAGAACAGAATTAGAGGCAAACAGCGGATGTAGTTTGTGATGATTATACTCAGAAGAAGAAGAAGAATGAATAAGACGAGAAGGAGCACCACCAAGGAATATACAGCAGGGTGCGCCGTGTTGCACGGGCGCCCTGCCGCTTGTACGCGTGGGTGGTGCTGCTTGTGACTGAAATTGAACCGGCGGGACAGTCGTATGGTACAGGCGCAGCAGTGCCCAGCACAGGACCCAGCACACCCATGCGGCAGACTGGAACCAGTTTGCCCTGGGTGCATCCAGGTTTGTGCAGCGACACCGAAACGCACGGTGGTTCTGCCCGCCGGTGTCTATTGGAGGGCTGTGTTGCCACTGCATCACACCCACACGGCTCATTCTGGCGAGCCGGTCAGCACAGCAGCTGCATCTCGTCGACATACACCGGCACCCTGTGCCCACCAACGAAGATCTCGATGCCCACAACGTCGGTGTACCCGCTGGGCAGAGCCGACTCGCCAATCTGGTCCCCGTCCACACTGACGCTGAACTGGCGAGACGACCAGTCGAAGGCAGCCACGATGTTCTGGAACTCAGACCGCCGCACAACCCTCGAGCCGCCGCCCCACGAGCCCCACGACCGCCCGTCGTAGGTCTTGAAGTACGTCTTGCCCCGCAGGGCGTGCAGCAGGTTCACAATGGCCCCGCTGGACGAGATGAGACGGAAGCGCATCCGCGAGTCCACGTCTTCCAGACGGGTGTACACGCTGAACTGGGCAGGCTGCATCGAGTCGATGGGGAACTTGGTGGTGCGGTGTGCGGCCCTGATCATCATGGCACCCTTGCCCGACTGCTTCGTCTGCTGGGTGTACGCCACCTGCGACCCCAACCCGGCGACGTCTTCTGGTTCGTCGAAGCCGAACTCGCGGCACACACCACCGCCCGTCGGGGGCGAGGGCGGGGTGGTCTGCGGCTGGGGAGTGGGCTGCGGCTGCGGGGTCTTCCACGTAGACGGCTGCGGGGTGCGTGCAGGGGGGGGTGTGGGTGCGGGCTCGCTGCCACCCGCCACGCGCACACGCACCGAGCACGTTGCCGCCGACCCATCCGGCCCTGTGAAAGTTGCGCTCAGCGTGAAGGCCTGCCCCGCCATGGCACGCGTCGGGGTGAAGTGCATCTCAGCATACCCCGTGTCGCGGAGCTTCGTCCCGTCGGGCGTCACAAACCGCACCCCCGAGGCGGCAGTCGTCTGGCCGTACGACACACGCATGGAGCGCGCAGGGTCGTACACCGCGTTGAAGTCGACCACAAAGCGCTGTGATGGCTGCAGGACGTGCGTGGTCTCGGTGTCCACCGACGGAAGGCACTTCGGCTGGCGGAAGGTGGGCGAGCAGTCGTTGTACATGAACTGGATGGCGGCCACATCCACCGGGCTCAGCCCCTCGCGCTGCCCAATGGGCACCGGTGCTGTGATGACAGGGCGATGCCCGATGGCGAACCCGGTCGCCCGGTAGTGCATGATGGACCCGTAGTCGTACTTCCCCATGTCGCGCCCGGTGCGCCCGTTCTTGTTGAAGTTGAACTCCATCCCGCGCTGCACCTGCGACAGGTCGACGTGCACGAACCTGTCGCGGTCCCTGCGCGACTGTTCATGTTCCAGACCAAGGCTGTGTCCAATTTCATGGATGGTAGCCCCAACCCCGCACCCCCGCCCAATCGACACCGAGTTCACCCAGCGGCGCGCCCCAACTGGGGAGCTGCAACCGCCCCCATCCGTGAAGCGGATGTACGGACGCGGGCACGTCGACTGCGACCTGCACCTGTTAAAACGGATGCACGTCTTCGACTCCCATTCCCGCACCGCCGCAGAAACCCGGCTGTCCTTGCTGCTGAGCGGGGGCGCGATGTAGTAGTTCACAGGCCGCCCCACGGGGAACAGCTGCGACGCCTTCGTCAGCGACGTCGACCCGAGACTCTCCCCGTCGCGTGTCTCAGCCCCCACAAGGGACGCCACTGCAGCAGCCAGCACAGCACGCCACAGGGGTGCCCGCATCGCCATACGCATTGCCATGGTGCCTGGCCTTCACAATAAGAAGAAAAAAATGCAAACAAATCTGCGCTGGTTGGTGGCATCGGGCAGGGTGGTTTGGATTCAACTCACTGGGGGCCCTCGCTACCAAGTGTGACTGAGTGAGAAAAAGTGAGAAGTGAGCCATGGTTGGCTGAAAGCTGACGACTCGTGACTCACAGTGACTCGTAGCGAAGACCCCCTATGTCTCGAAAAAAGATAAGGCTGTTGTTTGTGCGCCAAATCCGGGCAAAACAAAAGCAACCCCGCAGCCTGATGAGGAGGTTGAATTTGTTGCCCAAGCGCTGCCTACTATCTTTTTGACACTGACAGGTTCCCTGTTGTGGTAAAAATTTTCCCCGTGGGGGCCCTCGCTACCAAGTGTGACTGAGACATATATCAGAAGCACACACCCACGTGGCGCTGTCCTTGGCAGGACTTTGAAAGTGCCGCCTTGATATCCTTGTTGGATAGAACCCTCATATCACACCCTCAATCAGCTGACGACTGAGTGAGAAAAAGTGAGAAGTGAGCCATGTTTGGCTGAAAGCTGACGACTCGTGACTCACAGTGACTCGTAGCGAAGACCCCCACTTCGAGCGATTCGATTACCCTGCACACACACAGCAACAATTATGACCCGCATTCGCAACAGGAGATACATGGCCGGGGGTGGGGTGGGCGGTGGGCACGTGGGCACGTATCGTCTTCCTCTCCTGCATCATCCCTTTTCGACAGTCCTTCCGCGCACAAACCCCCTTGCCACATCACCTCCGTGACGACGGCAAGGCAGCTCTGCACGGAGCACCCTGTGGGTTGAAGTGCATGCCACGCCTCCTCGCGCTGAGTGACCCCAGAGGAGGGCACGGCGAGGGTACACGGACAGTAAATAGAGCAGAGCATGGACAGCAAGACAATGGCAAAATACCGGCATACGGCAACGGAGGGTTGCGTGGATGTGAAAGAGATGAGGCAATCTCCAAGGGCGCCTATTTGAGAAGCGTGAAAGAGTGAAATGATGAAAGAGAAACGAACAGATATGTGAGGGCGGTGTGGGTTGTCTTGTGCGCTGCCGTATTTGTTGAGCTTGGTGTGGTTCTTCGGGCTGTGTCGATTTGCTTGTTATTTTTTTTGACCAGCGGCACAACAAAAATTGGCTCTCGCGTCATGTGGGGAGGACATGAATCGCCGTGTCGTCGGCAAACGGTTTTCGGGTTTGTGGGTTTCCCCCGAAAACCACATCGACAGGGCGCCATATTTGTCGAAACCATCACCACCGCCTTGACATGAAATACCGCCAGGCAACGATGCACACACATTTCTTCACTATTTTTTGTTTTGACAGGTGTGTCTTCAGGTCTCTAAAACCCGGTGGAATCCGCATCTCCTTCGGGATATAACTAACGACTAACCGGCTGCACCAGGGTTCCTCCAAAACACGCACCAGAGGAAAGAGATGAGACAAACCAGTTCGGACCGAGGGTGGGAGTGGGTGGAGAGTGGGGCGGATGTGGCAGAGACTTTGAAACGCTGGGGGCACCCAGAGAGGCAGGGGCTTGTATCTGAAGGAAAACTTGCAAATCAACACTAATAAGGGAGGGGCACGCCAATGCCTTGAATTGAAGCAGGAAAGGCGGCCGACACGTCTCCACCACCGGGACTCGTGCATCATCTTTAGGGAAAGATATATAAAGAGGGAAACGGGCGAAAGGCTGCATGAGAGCACACAAAAAGTAACATTGATGTGTGTGTGATTTTCTTGGCAGTGTGCAGTAGCTATCGCACCAAAGAGCAGGGCCGCTCGGTGGTTCCCGACCCTGCAGATGCGCGGAGACCGCTAGACAGCCTGGTGCTCTTTTGATGACCGACAATCACAACATGCGCGGGAAAGCAAATTCCAGGGCAACTGCCCGATGTTAGCCAGTTCTCGTCATAATGGCGTAAGATCCGTGCATTTTTCTCTTGGTTGGTGCTCCCGGCGACCCTATATTGCGTAGTTTGTGCGTAGTGAAAAAGAGGGTATTCAGGGGCACCATGGGTGGCTTCAGTTTTGCGAGCTGCCCTGGGGGGGCGGGCACAGTGGCAGGCGCAGTATTTCCCAAAGGCGCTGTGATCACGGAGTAGAGTTTCGCTACTGGCCAAACCCCAGGTGCCTACACACGGGCATCATCCTCTTCCCTGAGGTCGCTCGGCTCATTCTCGGAGAACGACTCGCCAGCAGACCCCTTCGTGGTGAAGTAGAACACGCCGACACCCACGAGGGCGACAAACGCGACAGACCCAAGCACGATCGCGACAATCACACCCCCCGTCAGGTCATCGTCGCTGCCGGCAGGCGCCGCTGTCTCAGGGATGGCAGTGCATTCGAAGAGGTCGACACCTGCAGACACCGTCCTCGTTAGGCTGTGCCCTGTGGAGCACTCCAGAACCACGCAGTTCCCGTGCACCACAACCGTGTTGGTAGCGTTAGCCGCACAGACGGAGAGTGCGCCCGACTGGATGGGCGAGGCCCTCACCTCCACGGTGATCTCTGAGGCATTCACCACCCCGGTGAAGAGCCGCATCTCGACAAGAGCGTCGCGCATGACGTCAGCCACCACAGACGCTGCCGACGCGAAGGTGGTGGTGTTCAGGGTTGCCTCCACGACGATCGAGATGGAGCCGCAGACACCCAGCGCTGTGGCATCCGGAAAGCCGGCATCGGCGAGCTTCGTGTCAGTGAGGGTTGCCAGGGCGTTCAGGTTTGGCCGGTCGCAGGCCACCTGCTCCAGCGTGACGACGAGGTTGGTGCGTGTCTCCGGCACCATACCCCCGTTGTCCTCTTCTGGGATCTGGCAGATGGGCCCCGAGAAGGCACTGCCGCAGTTGCACGTGCCTGCAGCAGAGGCGCAGGTCGCATTGTCGTCACCCGACCAGCTGCACTCTGCATTGGCTGTGCAGTACATCTCGCCTCCTTGCGCAGTGGGGGCAGCCAGCGCACAGACCACAGCCAGCAGGGCGACGCGTGCCATAGCTTGTGCAAAGGGAAGAAGGGGAAGCGGAGGAAGAGGAAGTAAAGAGCAGGTGGTGTGTGAAGGGATGCAAAGGGATGAAATACCCTGAGGGGTGGGTGGCTATGTGTGACGTAGAGGGGAAATCAATCAGAAATGCCCAAAGCGGCACCACGGCGGGTCGCGGTTGCCTGGAGACGGCACAGCTATCACCAGTGAGGCAAACGGCGACAGAAGTTGCGCGGATTTAGGGCTGGGGGTTTGATTGTCGAGAGTGAATGGAAAATCAAGTCTCCCAGCACCTTCTCCTTTTTGTGGTCACACCAGGTATGCTGTTCAAGGCAGGTCAATGCACAATAACTGCAGAGGGTGTGTAGGATTTGGGGCTGGGGGGAGGTGGGGGGGGGGGGCAAGGGGGGCAGCCACTTGTAATGTGTTTGTCGGAAGACCCCAGCATCTCCCGGTGGTTACCCTTCTGCCATGCAGCATCACACCTCGTTGGGAAACCGGAAACATGCCGAGGCAGCAGCCTCACACACCGAAGCTCCTGGTGTACTCGCTCTGACGCATGCGGTGCTTCGAGGCGTGGCGCAGCACAGACTCTGCGGAACGGAACGGATTGCCGATCCCAACGCAACCGCCCCGCACACACGCATGGGCCCTGCCTGCAGAGCGCTCATCGTCGTCACGCTTCCGCTTGCTGGTGTTTCCCCGACAGCGCCCCGTGCCGAGTATGATTCTGCACCGTCACCAGCACCTCCACCAAGGGCTTCACGCACGAGCCCCAGCACCACCTCTGCATCCTGGCCCCTCAGGCCCGCTGCCACGGACACGTATGTCCTCCCGTCAGCAGCAGGCTTCGTCACGTCTCCACCAGCAGCGGCTTATAGCAGCCGTGGACGAGGGATCCCACGTTCTCTTAGCAGCGGCCTAAGATCACCGTAGAGCGCTTTGTAGCAGCGCCTCGTGATAATTGGGTCATGTCTATAGGTCGTCTTGTTACCGGCTTCCTCGAGGAGGGCCCACCCTAGTCGTGGCAGCATCGAAACGCAATTCGCATCTGCAAACATGATCCTGCACATTGGGATGTCAACATTAGCCACAGCAGTGGTGAGCGCATCGGTGACAGCAACAAGCATAAAGTCATGCGAGGTCCTCAAGTCGCCATATGCAAGAAGCATGAGTTGCACAGTGTCAGTGTCCCCTCGCTCCACAGCCTGTTTGAGGTCAGGTGCTTTGCCCTCAAGACTGATACCTTTCTCTTCCAGGATACGTATGGCCTCTTCACGATCAACAGGCATGACCTCGAGGGTGCTGCCTGAGGACAGGGCAGCGACACTGCTGTCGTCGGACAGGAGCAGCCCCTCTGGCATCAGCTTCATCCTGAACGTGGGGAACGTCCCTTGATCCAGTTCACACAGCGCCTTGTGCACTGCAGTGTGCAGTGCAGCCAGTTCCGGCTCACCGGCAAACTCACACATCACCTCATGTTTCCCGAGCACCACACGCAGCTCCATCGCAGGTGTTGTGTCTCCTGTAGGATGCGGGTGGTAGACGGAACTATCAACCCTGCAAGTCAAAACCAACCACCACACATAGGAACAGGGCAAAGGTGTATCGGCTCCTGTTCACCTGGACGTGCTCTTCGCAAGTGTGATCAGGATGTTGCCACACACTGGTGAGGGTTTCGCAGGATGACAAGACACACATCAGAATCACACGCCCATGAGGCGCTGTCCTTGGCAGGACTTTGAAAGCGCCGCCTTGCTATCCTGTTGGGTTTGAACCTCATATCACACCCCCAGTCAGCTGACGCAAGTGTGAATGCAAGTGAATCAACGACAGCCAGCCGCGATAGAGCAGGGCAGCCATCTGTCAACAAACGAAAGGGTGTTGGGAAGTCCAACCGACGTACCATGCATATCGTGCATTTGAATTGTTGCTCGAACAGTGTAGCCACAGCAACAAAGCTGCCGGCTGCCACGCGGATCAGCGGCCCCAAGACCCACACACAAAATACTCCGCCCTGTCCGTTTGCTTCACTCACTTACGAAACGGGGGAACATGAAAGGATGCTGTGTTGTAGACCGCCTCCACTCAGCAAATCCCTAAGGCACACAGAGAGCGATACAATCCACGTGAGATATTCGCCATCAGCATATTGCCATCAAAAGTTCGTCGATCCCCCCCCCCCCCCCCGGGAACCCTCCCCTCCCCTCTCCACTCCTACAACAAGCAGAGGAGGTTTCCTCCATAAAGGACCATTCACCAACATAGCCCGGGTTTTGTTTCCGACGGGCCGACGAGCAGTGCTCTCGCGGTGGCGAAAAAGTGGTTTTATTTACCGTGAAAAAAAGTGTTTCACCCAAACTAACAGAGCCTGCTGTGACACAAAATAAGCTTTATTTCACCGGTGTGATGAAAAGTACTTTTCATTTTTCAGCCAAAAATAGTAGAGGAGGGATGAAAACCACTTTTCATCACTGCTTTTTTTCATGATCATTTTCAAAGGATTTTCAGTGTTTTTGGGCTGACTGAGTGACAAAAAGTGAGCGATGGGACACTACCCCTCACTGACTGACGAGCCGTGACGATCTGTGGCTGGTAGCGAGTGCCCCCTGCTGATTTCCGGTGGTTTTGGGGTCAAATTCAATGAAAAATCGTGGATTCAGGATGATATCCACAGTTTTTTTAGGAGAGGGGGCCCGGTGCCTGCGCGCGTCCTGTCGTACTGTGGCTGCTTGGTGGGGCTAGCGCAGCAGGTTCTACTTTTGCTTCTACGGGCTCTTAGCACTGTAACATGAACTACACAAACAACAAAGCTCTAGGGCAAACAAACCGCGCACTGGCCGGGGTTGAGCTGCGTGGGGCTCCGTGCTGGCGGCATGAACAAGGGGCTGTAGGCAAGTCTACCATTCACAAGGGGCAGCCCGCTGGTGAGGGGAAAAGGGGGCGAGGTAAAGGGGGGGGGGGGCAGGGGGGGAGAGGCGAAAGCGACTGACAGCGAGGGCGTGGACCGACTCCGCTGGCGCATTCACCGGAAGAAAGGGGAAGGGGGCACGGGGGTGGGGAACGGGAGGGGGGGGGGGGAGGGGCGAAAGGAAAGAGGGGGGTAGGGGGGGGGGGGGGTGGGGGGGGGAGCCGACCTACGGCTATCTCGCTCCCCTGGCGGCCCTACTCCCCTGGCTCTGGGACCCCTGGGAACTCCGCTGCGAAGACCCCCGCGCCCCTGGCCGGCTCGCCCGCGCCCGCTTGCCTGCCCGCGCCCTCAGACGACAACAGACCACGTTGTACGCCTCCGCCTGTGAGGCCTTGTCATCCCCCAACTCGGCCCACCAAGCCTGAATGGCCCGGAGCGCCGCCTCCTGCTCCTCCTGCGGTCGGTGCACGTCGGGGCAGAACTGCTCCTCCCACTCCCCCACCGTCGTGGCCCCGTCGTCCTCATCCATCTCCTGACCACGCTGCGGCGATGCCGACTCCCGCTTCCGCTTCGGCTGCGACGACATCGAGGTGGCTGGTGCTTGCGCAGGGTTGGAGCCTTCCTCGGTGGCGGTCGGGTCGGAGCGGCCGGTGGCCGGGGCGCCGGTGGGTGCAGGAGGGGGATCACCTTCTCGTCGAGGGGGATCACCCTGGTCCTGCGGCTGCGGGACCCTCGCAGGCGGCTCCTCCGCGTCCCGAGGCCCCAGATCCATACAGGTCTCCCCCTGCTCCACGCATTCCCCACACGCCCTGCAATCGCAACCGAAACAACGCCAGTGTTCGACTGCGGTATCCACCGCCTCTGCACAGCGGGCACAGTAAAAGCGGCGGCGCGACGGCTGGGACGGCACCTGGCACATGGGGAGGCCCTGCTCCCCCCCTGGACAGCCAGTCCGCCCCAACACCGGCGAGGGGGCGAGGGCAGACACTGCCTCCGCCAGAGGTGGGGGCACCAAAAGGGGGGTGTAGTGCTTTCCCTGATGCTTGACTCCAAGCACTCCGACGAAAGGCTTCACCCGGGGGCGGTGTACCGTGGGGGGCGCTTGATCAGATAGGACCACCACAGCCCACCCCGACCCCAGCGCAAGTCCATGTACTGCTACCTGGTCCGCCCAAGAAGCCTCGTCCCGGCTACCCTCGACTCGCATGGCCGCAGCCCAGGACTCGCTGTTCGGCTCGGCCCGAGCACAAAGGCCTGGGTCACGTAGCACCGCCTGGACGGCTAGCCTCCGCATGCCCGCCGCCGAGCCTCCCATAATGAAAGCCGCCGCATCGAAGAAGCAGTCGCCTGGTGTGAAACGGAACCCCGTGCACTCCTGCATCCCCAAAGACCGTTGCAGCCTGGACAGACCGTCCCCTCCCCCTGGGGCCCGGCCCTCCAGCAAAGCCTTTGTCAGTGCGGTGCTCGCCGGGGGCGGAGGAGGGGGCTCCGCTTGCCCCGGCGGATGAGGGGCCACCCCTTGGTCCTCGCGTGGCAGAGGTAGTGGCGTGCAGACGCACCTGGTGTCGTCTTCGCCCAGCTCACAGCAGGTCGGGCATATCCACAGTTTGGTTTCTACTTCTTGTGCCACAGGAGTCTCTCTTAGTTTGGGTGAACCACTTTTTTCCAACGGCAAACAAAATCATGTATTGGGGGTCAAAAAAGTCGATATTTTCACTCGTGGGTATTTTCAGCAACTCGTGTGGGCTATTATCCCACTCGCTTCGCTCGTGGGATAAAATTTGTTAGGCCACTCGCTTCGCTCGTGGCCTAAAAACCACACTCTTTGCTGAAAATACCCACTCGTGAAAAAAAGTCGACTTTTTTTCACCCCAATAAATAGCTATTTTTCGCCTTTTTTTTTTCACGGCACTTTTTTGCGTGGCGAATTTCGCCTTTTTTTTTCCCCGGAATTTTTTTCACGTGGCGGATTTCTCCGCACTTGAAGGAGTGTATTGTCCTCACAGGGGCCAAAATTGCTGGTGGAGCCCGGAAAAGGACGGTCTCCCATATTTCTCCTCGGGAGATGGGTGAAATACCCAGTGCTGTGTAGTACGGTGCAACATCACGTACTCCCTGAGCCCTCGGTGGCTGAACGTGCGTTCAGCCCTACGACTATGGATACAATATAGAAACTGTGCGCCCACAATGAAAAGATGCTCACTACCGTGGCCTCCGGCGGCTGGGGGGCTCCGCCCCCCAGACCCCCCTGTTTGAAACCTCCAGAAGGTCCTCAAGATGGCTAGGGAACTGCCTGCCGGATGAGTCTCTCACCACCGTCCATGCACTGCATGGCTGCGGCACACGATGTCTGCCGGACGATGAAGCCCACATCAGTGTGGGGCAGGTTATGCGCTGTCCACTCAGTGTGTCACGTGTCGACGTGATCGACGCCGCAGGCGCGAAGCGCCTGCGGAAATTTTTTTTCCGCCTCTTTTTTTCGACCTCAAAATTCGCCATGCCGTTTGTCAGATCGTGGCGACCAGCGAGAGCACTGCCGACGAGGGGCGGATATTTTTTGTTTGTGCGCATCTGTGCGTGTGTTTGTGTCCATATGTGCGCTGCCAACAGTCTTTTTTACCGTGACCTGAGCAGGTTGTAGCAAAAAAAGAACACACTGATTTCGGCACCGCAGCGAAGACGCCCACCCTATGCTGTGGTATCGTCAAATTCTTGCCCATATGCTGCAGCATGCCCAACACACTCCGCATGGCTTTCTGAATTGGAGGTAAGCGGGGGGATGGGGGTTGGGAGGGTAAACATGCTGATATATTTTGAATAAACAAACGCGTCAAGCCCGGCCCGACTCCCTTTGGGGGGGTCGCGGGGTGGAGGTGGGGTGAGAGGGTGAGAGGGAGAGAGAGAGCGATACCATATGCCGCTTGCTTGGGCTGGAAGCTTCAGGGGGGTGCAGCACTCCAGCGGCACGCTGGCGGGTATTTGCGAGAGAGAGAAAGAGAGAGAAAGGTGCGATTTTTCTTTCACGGGGGGCGATTCACACTCGGGTGAAGCAAATGAGATCGGCTATCATTTCACTCAAAAGACAGGCAGTGTCTTGCAGCTGGGGTGGGTGGGCGGGTGGATGATCATCCCATCTCGCAGCATGCATTTTGCTGGTCCTTGGGACCCACCTCCCACACCCACACCCCCCTGCAGAGAGTGCAGTCCGAGGGTCGTGCAACTACACGGTGCAGCATGGGGGGACCGACCGCATCCCGACGAAGGTCGATCCGACTCGCCGGAATGGAATCCGATACCCTGCTATCGCAGCGTAGATAACAGAAAGACACCTTCGGGGGGGTGGCGCACCGGTTGGGACAGGGGTCAGCGACCGACCTCTCCAACCCCAGCAGTGCCGCACACCCGGCGCGCGCGTAGCTTCTTTTTCTTTTGAGGCAAATTGATTTTTTTTGCAAACCGTGCGGAATGCAACCCGGCAGCGCACAGAGGGGGGGAGCAGTGCAGACACGCCCCGCTTATGCGCCACGCAGTTCCACAAGTGATGAACCGAGAGGGGCATTCGCTCTACAGTGCACACAAGCGAGCTGCCTAACACTGTAGTCGGCTGCAACCTGACACACCTTGACACGTGGCGGCGGGCACCCGAGGGCAAGCCCGCCGCAGTTCTGCAGAGGAGAGTCGCCTGGCTGTCCGGAGGGTGGGGAGGGTGGAGGCGGCGGCCACCCACCAGCAGAGGCGCCCACCTGGCCTGTCTCACCACCTCCAGCAACAGGCAGATTGACTTGCTGTCCGCTGCCGCGTGCTGCCGTCTCAAAAGGAATGGGCATTTCCATTCGACAACCAACCTCGCCTGATGACCAGGGCATTATACGACCTGCACAATGCTGCCAGAAGGCGTTGCGCTCCAATCATGACGCGGCAATAGATACAGGCAATCGCCTGAAATGGCTAAACCCATTGGGGTTTTTTTTGTTCGGATTTTTTCCCTTCATTCGGAGTTCAGAGATAGCGCGCCCGACTCTCGTAGAGAGATGAGACAGTGGGGGTTTGGGGAGGGGAGGGGGAACCGCGATACGATATCGGGCACGCTGCACTCAATGCATGATCACGAATTTCTTCATTCGGAGTCGTGAACCCAAAACACCCGACGCGAGGAGCACGGGGTCCTCGCTGGGGATGGGGTTGGGGGATCCTCTTGATCTGTGGCATGCAAACTGCGCCACACAACACACGTGAATCCTTCTATAGCAGTGTCGCTCACACCGAGCACAATCTGTTTGGTGTGATGTCCACTGTAGGCACACTAACACACATACGAGACGTGACACCACATCAATCTTTTTGTTGAGCCGAGGCTGCACCGAGCGATCTCTGATGCTGCCCTACACTGTGCCACCAAATGCTGGGGGGGTGGCACACCTATGGAGGTGTATCGGGACTCCAGCACTGGCTGTAGCTTTATTGGAATTCTTTTTCGAAGCGTTGTCCATTCTAAAGACCCCCCCCCCCCGCCCCCACACCCCCCCCCCAAACCCGAAACCCTTCCCCGAAAAGCCTCGGGGTGCAGCAGTATGGCGGAGATAAGGTGGGCCGGTGTCAGGTCACCCACGCCATTTCCCCCCACGGGGAATTGTTTTTTGCAGCGTATCGAGCACGCCGGATCACACACCTTGCCCCGGCCCCCGCTCCGCAGCACACACGATGCCAAAGAAAGTGGTAAGACATGTCAGCCAGCATGGCGGCCTCCATGCAATTTTCCTTCAGCGCAGTGTGCACTACCCTTCGACTCCCACCCCCCTCCCCACCCTCCCACACCGTTTGTCACGGGGATCGAAGCTGCGTCAACCCACACACAGGGGACGCCACACATCGGGGCAGGCGGGGGGGCAATTCTGTCAAGACGCAACCACACCACCCTTCGCCGACAGCTGTGTGTGGGTGGGCGGTGAGGCCGGTCTATCCGCTATGTATATCGCCTCTAGTCGAAAGGCAGGTAGTGCTTGAAGCACCACATGCAGGGGTCCACCACAACGAAGCCCACAGCGGCATAGGTAAAGAGGCGGACAGCCACCGTCAGGTCGATGGGCCTACCCAGTGAGCTGGTGACACGCTTGGCGCCGTTGTGCATCACCTGTTGGTGGCGGTGGCGGTGGCGGTGGGGGGTGTTTTGTTTGGAATGCAGACGGATGTATTTTTTTTGACCCACCCCCTCCCCCCCATACGACAAGGGGGGGGAGTGAGACAGAGGTAGCATCGAATGAGCGAGAGGGGCGTACCCTCATCTGAACTCCCCCACCCCCCCCCCCACCCCCCTCCCCCCCTCAAGCTCAAAACCACGCAAAGAGCCATACCGTGAGCAGCTGCTTGGTGACCTCTCTGGCTGCCAGCACCACCACCATCCCCACCACGACACGCGCCGCCAGCACTGCGAGGCCCCGAGGCGTCACCAGCGCATGCTTGATGAGGCTGCACGACAGGGGCCCGTCTGACCCCGAAAGGTCGTGGTGCTCGTCGGCGCCCCAGATCCCGACAACAACGCCGACGCTTGTGCCCATGAAATAGGTGCAGTATTGGTAGGTCGGGGTGTCCTTCAGGGGTGTCGGGTAGCACACAAGCGGCACGCAGCTCAGCAGCAGCGTCGCCACCGGCAGAGCCGGCGAGGGGCTGTCGATGAAGGCGTCCACCGCACCCATGAACTGCACGTATGCTGCAACGGTTGCCAGTGCGGTCACCAGGCCCCCCCACAGGTCGATCGGGCTGTGCATACCCAGCTGCAGCCTGCTCAGAGCCACGCCGCACATCCAGAACACCCCCACCCAGAACCAAGGGGATGCGGGAGGCACGTTGTAGTAATACAGAAGGAAGGACGCGACGCCCACAGTGTTGCAGGTGTGTGTGGAGGGGAAGCCGTATTCTGCGCTGTGGGCGATGTGCGTATCCCGACCCTCGTGGAGGGCGATTCCCTGCGACCAGTCGGGCCGTGGCGCGCAGAGGATGTCCTTCAGCACCGACCCGGTGTACAGCAGCACCGCGCACACCAGGGTGAGGTGCCTCGCGCAGTGCGTGTCGCCCGCCCAGAACATCAAAGGGAGGAAGGTGATGAAGAACTCGAGGTCACCCGACATCGAGATCCCGGCGCTGATGGCGTCGGCAGCCTTCCCAGAGAGGGCCCGCTGCACAGAAACAACCTGGGGCCGCTCGTGCTTCACCCTGGCGAACAGCCACGGGGTTACGTTTGCCCGGAGCCATGCGGCAACTGCAGCGTCTCGTGCGCAGAACATAAACAGGGCGGTTGCGGCAGACGCACAGGCCACGCCAGCACCCGGTGTCTCATGGTGCCCCATTGTGGCCTGTGGTGGTGGTGGTGGAGTGTTTCGTGGGGGGAAGGAAGGGACGGTGATCTGGTCTTTTGGCAAAAAAAACGCCGATCAGCCAGAACAGCGGCCAGCGGATGGGTGGGGGCGGGGAGGGAGGGGGGGGGGTTTCGGTCACGGGTGGGTCTATCCTTGGTTTTTAAGATTTCGTCTTCTGATCGAGCCCCCCCCCTCGGGGGCGGTGGCTTGCAGCTCTTGCCTTTTCCAGCCAGGGATTCCCTTGGGGAAGGGGGGAGGGGGGAGTTTCTCTCAGCCTCGGGGGATAAAAAGACAGCCTGCAAAAGCCCCCTCCCTTCCCCGGGCACAACTCCGGGAATAATCCCGACAACGCCTTACCTTCCCCGACGCCAGGGAATCTTACATTTCCACTTTACTTTTTTTTGGGGGGAGGGTAGAGTCCCTTCACTCCGCCTCAACCTGTGACAGTTCAGCACCAACCTCTATGCACCTACCTATGTTGTGGGGCTTGGGGGGCCCTCTCACCGTCTCTGCTGCCCGTTCGCCACCTTTGCGAAGGGTCGCCTCCATCGCCTCCTTGCGAAGACAGGCAGGCCTCTGTGTTTCCACAGCGAGAGTGACTGGGGGTTGGGCGTGCCTTTCCAAAGTGTACATTCCTCCTCTGAGTGCGGGTTCATCCCATGCGGCATCCATACGCCACCAGGCCGTACCAGGCACCGGAATGTCGCAGACAACGGGTAACTGTTTAGAGTGCCTGGTTCTCGGGCAGGGAGGGTCTTTCGTGGAATTCTGTTTGATGCCGGCCCCGCTGATGCAAATGCATAGCCCCCGAGAGTAATCTCGTGGATTGCATCACTGGGCTGGGTGATTTTATTGTGTTGAGCGCGGTGCCTTTGTGGATCAAGGCCGTGGGGGAAAAGATGTACAGCAAAAAGTGGGGGGGGGGGGGGGGGTAGGGGGGGTCAAATGCCCCCCCTTTTACGTGGATAAACACGATTTTTCAAAAAACCGGCGCAGAGGCCCCAAAGCCCCCGTAAACCCTCCAAACCCCCCCAGATCGGTCCGGAAACCCATCGAACCCCACTTTTCCACCATTCCGGGCACCTCAGGTGCCCGAATTGGGGTACCTAAATTTTGTGCCACCGTTTGGTACCGTACAGTGCCACTGTGTGGGAGGTTGGAAAAGAAAATGCCCCAACACACCACATCTGAGGGTTGCAATGCATGTTGCTTGCCAACCACGTCATCCGGTGGGTGTCAGGCGCTATGTAGGTGGCATCAGCCAGGTCTTCGATGTGTTCTGGCTTGTATATGTACCTCCCTGCCTGCGGCACAGGCACTGCCTTTGTCCCCCACACCAGCCACAGAGAGCGTATTGTACTCGGTCCACGGTTGCTGATTCATTGTGATGCGTTGTATCCTCGAGTGAACGTCACACACTAGTGGCACCACCACCCGCCATCCGAGAGCTGTATTGACTTTGCGCGCTTCCGTTGCATTCACCTCGCCACGCATATTGCACTGTTCAGTATCAGTGCTCTTGGGCCAGGCAAAGTAGACCGCAGCAACTACCAATTCTGCACAATGGGTACCACGACAGCGCACTTCGTGTGTTCCCGGAATGTACAGCTCGTGTTGCAACAGTCGTTGTCAACACATCCCGGTTGTGGAGCACTGCTGCACAGGAATCACACGACCATCTGGACTTGTTCCCTACCTACAGGCAGCCTCCCGGTGCATGGTGACAGGGAGGTACATATACAAGCCAGAACACATCGAAGACCTGGCTGATGCCACCTACATAGCGCCTGACACCCACCGGATGACGTGGTTGGCAAGCAACATGCATTGCAACCCTCAGATGTGGTGTGTTGGGGCATTTTCTTTTCCAACCTCCCACACAGTGGCACTGTACGGTACCAAACGGTGGCACAAAATTTAGGTACCCCAATTCGGGCACCTGAGGTGCCCGGAATGGTGGAAAAGTGGGGTTCGATGGGTTTCCGGACCGATCTGGGGGGGTTTGGAGGGTTTACGGGGGCTTTGGGGCCTCTGTGCCGGTTTTTTGAAAAATCGTGTTTGTCACCCCCATTTGACCCCCCCTAGGGCAGTGATAGAAAATACGTAAAAAACGTTCAACGTATTTGAACGTTCAACGTATTTTTAAAAAAATGCGTCGAAGTTGAACGTTTTTTTGGCTTTTGGGCGTTTTCACCCACTGGGTGCACTCTACACATGAACCCGGAAAGGGGTGGTTGGTACCCCCTCTTTTCAGGGTTGACTAACTCCGGAAAAGCGGGGGTACCAACCCCCTCTCGACCTATCTCCCAGTTTTACCCCACTCGACCGGCTGGAGTCCGTCGTGTAGAGGAAGTGGATGGCCGAACGTGAGCTGGATTTAGACCGTCGTGAGACAGGGTGGTTTTACCCGACTGAGAGAGAACACCTCGAGCCGGCGTATGTCGACAGCAATATGGGGAACTCCCATTTCAGTCCCTGGTATCTACGTGTCCGAGCGGACAGTGCCGTGATGCTCCCACTGGATGGATTATGGCTGAACGCCTCTAAGCCAGAACCCAGTCTAGAGACATACGTGACTTGCCAGAACCGTGGGATATCCCGCATGGGAGAACCGTATGGGATATCCCACCTGCAGGGGTTCACCTCAACTGCACCAGCCCGCTTCATGGAGCAAAGGACAAGGGATGCTGTCGACTGCATCGCGAAGCAAGTCGCTGTAAAATCGTGCTCCAAGGACGTCTTCCGCACGGTTGTCGTGGTGCCACCAACTCGCCCTTGCTCGGGCGAGCCAAACCAGACCCACATTTCATGAGTGAAACTTGACACCTCCACCCACAAAATGACCCCACCACGATCCGCACGGATTCCGAATAGTGCAATGGAAGGCGAAAATCGCGATTCCACGAGGTCACCTGGGGCAAAATTCACCAAAATTTGGAAAATTCGGCTTCCGCCGAATACAAGCCCCCCCCTTTTTTTTTAAGGAGAGGGGGCCCGGTGCCTGCGCGCGTCCTGTCGTACTGTGGCTGCTTGGTGGGGCTAGCGCAGCAGGTTCTACTTTTGCTACTACGGGCTCTTAGCACTGTAACATGAACTACACGAACAACAAAGCTCTAGGGCAAACAAACCGCGCACTGGCCGGGGTTGAGCTGCGTGGGGCTCCGTGCTGGCGGCATGAACAAGGGGCTGTAGGTAAGTCTACCATTCACAAGGGGCAGCCCGCTGGTGAGGGGAAAAGGGGGCGAGGTAAAGGGGGGGGGGGGGGCAGGGGGGGAGAGGCGAAAGCGACTGACAGCGAGGGCGTGGACCGACTCCGCTGGCGCATTCACCGGAAGAAAGGGGAAGGGGGCACGGGGGTGGGGAACGGGAGGGGGGGTCGCGATACTGCTGCTGGCGCTCGCTCTTCGGAGGCTACATGCCGTTTTCGCTTCCAAACCACGGCCACACGACGCGCTGGCACGGGCTGAACCGGTTCTGGAACCGGTTCCAGAACCGGTTCGGACGAACCGGTTCACCGGTGAACCGGTTCCGCCGAACCGGTTCACCGGTAAACCGGTTCCGCCGGTGAACCGGTTCCGCCCGAACCGGTTCCAGAACCGACATTTGCGAACCGGGCAAAGTGGGTCCCGACCGGTTGGCCGTGTACCGGTCGGTGGACCGGTATACGGACCTGACCCGCACTGAGTCATCTCAGACCTATGGGTTTCAGTCCCAGTGTCAGATTCAGACCTACTGATCCAGAACCGCACCCTCTCCTTCCACACCAATTGTATCCGCTGCTCATGGGTCCGAGTGACGACGATAGCAATGACGATGGCTCCATAGCAAAGATGGCTACCACTGTCAAAGCTCATCTGGAACAGAAACTGTCCCAGATGGAAGTCTCCTGTATAAATACAGGGTTCGGGTTTCCCACGAGTGTAACGCAGATACGTGCAGGTGTGTCAAGAGAGTGTGCAGCTCACAGCAGTTCCTCATCCTTGGTTCTGAACCCCACAGTTCTTCGAATCACAGTGACAACAGGGAGGCCAGATCCAAAGATCAGGCTTTCCCAGACGCGGTTCAACTGGTGACGACCGTTGTTGAGAGACCGGAGCGGAGGTCGACGTCGGCTTATCTCATGCTACGGCAGGGGTGAGGACTCAGCCGCCACCCCGGGTGGTTTGCAGGTTGAACAGGTTGTGTGGTTCCATTGATCAACATAGGTCGGCCTGTCTGATAAGACTCAGCCACCCTGCGGGTCAATTTATTCTAAAAAGGCGCCTTTTTGACCAAAAGGCACAATTTCCTCCCATCATGCTCCCGTACCACAGAGGCCTGCCTCTGTGTATGTGTACGTTTTGCGATGACGGGGTGTGGAACCTGGCGTAGACCGAGCTACAACACAGGCGCCGTGGGTCAATTTTTTTTAGAAAAGGCCTTGACCAAAGGCATCCCCCTAACACTTAATTGCTCTGCTTCAACCTGAACCGACCCTCTAGGCAGCGTGAGGTGGCTACGTCGAGCCACTTCGTGGACAGCTGCAGTACCCTTCCCTTGTGTTCCTCTGTCAGGGGAACAACACAATAGCAGCATACGTATTGTTTCATTTCAGTCAGCCAAGGAAAGTCGAGGAGTTCGAGCCGTTGAACAGTAACCAGAGGATGACAAGCAGGTTGAATATGCAAGCAGTGATCTCCTGTGTACCCTTGGACCCACATTGAACTCGAACTGAAGCCCTCAGTCGTCCTTGACCAGATTCAGACCCGCTGATCCAGAACCGCACCCCCTCCCTCCACTCCAAGTGTATCCGCTGCTCATGGGCCCACGTGACCACAAAGACTTAATCGTGACTCCATAGCAAAGATGGCTACCACGCTCAAGACCATCTGTGAACAGACGGTGGTCTCCTGTTTCCAGGGGTATGGAATTACCACGAGTGTAATGCAGGTACGGTAGGTGTGTCAAGAAGGTTTGCAGCTCACAGCAGGTCGTCATCTTCGTTCTGAACCTTGGTTCTGAAGTCGACAGCTCCTCAAGTCGGAGGCACACAAAGGATGGGTTCCGCAACTGTCCAACTATCTACAGACTCACAGCCCAGAAGGTGCAGTCCAGGTTCCACAGAGCAAATTAAATGTTAGCATTTCTGCACAACTACCGTATCGCAAATCGCAGCGGCGGTAGAAGTGACTGACTCTAAAACGGCGAGGTATCAGTCTTGACGCTGGAAAATTCCGTTCGGAAATACCAAACACATCCACAGAAAGTGGAAGGAATGGGCGCCAAGATGATGCGAACGATTTTTGGGGGGAGGGGGTGGACTGCCCTGTATCGTGATACCCGTGAGGGTAAAAAAATACAGGGCAGGGAGGCACAGGCGCAGGCACAACAGAGGCAATACATAGGCAGGCATCAATGGGAAAAGCGACCTCTTCTGGGACAGGCTGGGGAGGGGGGTGGGGAGGGCGGCGCTGGGGCGGCTGCATGCGGTACCTGCGGTTCCGGTCCGGATTTTCGTCCGGACCGGTACCGCATTTGAGGGGCAAGAATCTGATTTCCGAGGCCCGGGAATGGTCGCAGTGGCTTCAAATGGCCAAAAACGTTCAATTTACCAGGGGATAAGATAGGTCTGGTTTTCCGGTTTTCAAAACCAGGGTTTCCCGGTTCCCGGTTTTCTGGAAAAAAAAAAAAGGTCGATCTCATTTTTGGCGGTTTTTTTTGTGACTTTGGGACAGTAAAACAGTCAGAAAAAACGCCATAAAAAAATAGAAAGTGACCCCATCGTGATCCGCACAGAGCTCAAATAGTCCAAAGAAGGCAGAGAAGCGGAGAAGAAAAAATGGACCTAGCGGGTGGCCCGGTGGGGCCCGGTGGGTGGTGATGCCCTCGTCATGCAGGCCTCTTCTGTTTTGAAGGTGCACACATGGTGGACTCCAGCCACCCTAGCGAGTGTCTAAGAGGGAGTCTAAGACTGCAGTCTGTACTGGAGACGGGAGTCTATTTTCCAGCTAATTTACGACTCCCGCTAGTTGAGACTCATGGGAGACACACGGTGTACTCCAGCGGAGGTAGGGTAACCTCCGCTGGAGTTCACCGTGTCGTCTGCCTCTGTGCAGCGTCACTCGGTGCCATCGAATACATGGCGACAGCCCACCAACTCGAGACAGATCTGCTTGTCTGGAGGGCTGAGACGAGAACACGAACGACTTTCAAGCAATCTTGAAGGTCGCCAAGCCTATTGGGGGCAACTAACAGATGAGATTTGTTTGTTGCCTGTCGTCACAGCTAGGTGCCCATTTCCTCGATAACGGAATGTGTGCAGAGATCTCGTGGACCCTTTGGCCATTCTGTCGTGCACCCACTCCACCCACAACGCACACCTATCACGAGTGGTCGCTCCCCCGTCCTCCTCCACCCTGAAGGTTGAACCCTCAAGGACCAGTGATCTCCTGCTGGCCGGGCTGCGATACAGCGAAGCCTTCCTACTTACAAGCGAATCCAGACTGTAGGGAACAGATGATCACTACCGTGGCCTCCGGCGGCTGGGGGGCTCCGCCCCCCAGACCCCCCTGCGTAAAAAAATTGCACCAGACCGGTTTTTTGGCCGAGAGTCCAAACTTTCAAAGCAGCTGCTGCGCCTGCCCCACCAAGCAGCCTCAGTACGACAGGACGCGCGCAGGCACCGGGCCCTCTCAGATTCTGGGAGGGTTTGCGCGGGTCGCGCGCGCCGAAGGCGCGCGCGAAAAATTTTCAAAACCAGAAAAACCGGAAAACGGCGCCAGAAAAAAAGTCTATCTTATACCCTGCGGTTTTCTGGGAAAAAAAAAAAAGGTCGATCTCATTTTCGGCGTTTTTTTTGTGACTTTGGGACAGTAAAACAGTCAGAAAAAACGCCATAAAATAGCTATTTATTACCGGTAATAATAAAGTACTTTATGGATTGAGGGTAATTACGTCCCCGAAGCAAGGTCCGAGGGTGTTTTGTTCCCCGAGGGAAGGCCCGAGGGCGAAGCCCGAGGGCCTTCCCGAGGGGAACAAAAACACCCGAGTACCTTGCTGAGGGGACGTAATTTCCCAAAATCCAGAAAGTACTCAATTAGGACCGGTTATATGGTAGTTTGTTAACGGTCCTGAAACCATTATAATCGGTTACCTGCAGAAAGCCTCCGTAGTACCAGAGCCACAACCTCCACAGATCACGCAACATCACACACATCATGCCCCGCGCCGCCGATCATGACAGCGACAGCAGCAGCAGCACATCAAGTGACGGTGACATCATGCCAGTCCGCAGCAGGAAGGCATACACCGATCGACTGACTGACTTCGAGGCGTACGTCGCTGAGGAGGCTCCCCGGGTTCGTTCCATGAAGACAATCTACTCCGAGAAGCACATCAAGGGCTATCTCAAGGCCAAGCTGCAGGGGGGTTCTGCCGCATCGTCAATCTGGAACTACTACTCCATCATCAACTTCAAGGTCAAGATTGTCCACGGGAACATGATCAAGACAAAGATGCCACGCCTCCACCAGTACGTGAAGAATCAAACAAAGGGCTACACCACCAAACAAGCCAAAACCTTCTCTTTTCAAGAACTGCAGGACTACATGGACAAGGGCACCGGGTCGCTGGCGAGCAAGCAGGATCGTGCGCTTGTGGTGCTGGCCTTCTTCGGTGGGATGCGCTGCGTTGAACTCCGCAACCTGTCGATCGAAAACATCACCGTCCAAGATGAGCAGATCAGCGTGAAGTTCTACGGTGCAAAGCAGGGAAGCGTCGCGATTGAACGGTCGTTTGTGGTCCCCAAGATGCTGAACGAAGAAGCTGTGTTCTACGACGTCCTCAAGGCCCATCTGGCCCACCTCTCTCTGTCGGACCTCGTGACGGGGCCTGTCGCAAGACGCATCAACAAGGCCGGCAGCGCGTTCCTCGCTTCGCCCATCGGGCGAAACCAATTCTACGGGCTGCCACGGAAGATTGCGCTGTGCCTGGAAAAGGACCCGGAGGGATACACCGGGCACAGCATGAGACGCTCCGCCGCGCTGGCAGCGGCCAATGGCGGCGCGTCCACCATGGATCTCCGCAGGCATTTCGGCTGGCGCGGAGAATCGACGCCGCAGCTCTACCTTGATGCATCCACGACACACCAGCGGAACGTCGCGCACATGATGTCAAGCCAGCCTGCACAGGGGACGACGACGGGAGCGCCAAGCCAGAGCAGGGTGACTGTGGATCTGAACGTCAACCTGCCGAGGTGATGCCCTCTAGCCCCTGTGAAGTGTTGTAGCGAGTAGGAGCAATGTGGATCAAGCAAACTGGCCAGGACCTCGCCCCCACACCGCCCCTGCCCCCAGCCGCTTTTTCCAGGAAATAAAGATTTCCATTATTCATACATCGGGCGTTATTGCGTTACCAGTAACGGTAATACCGTTATTTTTTCGGTAAAATAACTTACCGTTAATAACGTTCCAGAACGGCCGAATAACGTTATCCGAAAATCGGTAACGTTATTTTTCCGCGTTATACCGTTATCGATAACGGTAATACCGTTATTACCGTTATCAGGAACGGTAATAACGTTATCGGTAACGTTATTACCGTTATTACCGTTATCGGTAACGGTAATACCGTTATCAGTAACGGTAATAACGTTATCGGTAACGTTATTACCGTTATTACCGGTAATACCGCGTTATTTTCGGTATTTTTGGGCAACTTCTATAGGGGGACCCTTTTCGAATTTTTTTTTCGGGGTGGCCAGAATGGGCTGTTTTAGGCTATTTGAGGCCATTTTCGAGCAAATTTTTGGGTTTAGAGCCACGCAAAGGGTCTAAAATGGGCATGCCAATCTCAAAAAATGCTCAAAATTCCGAGAGATTTCAGATTTTTCGAATTTTTTGACCGAGAAAATTCTGACCCCAAAATGTGGTCCTTGTGGTCTGGAACTGTCCGTTGTCGAAGGAATTGGTGAAAAAATCGTGATTTTTGGCCTCTGGATCACCCATGCCGTCCCAAAAATCAAGCAAAAGAGGTTTGGTAGGTGCATTTTTGGGTGAACATGAGCCATTGTGCCAACCTGCTTGATTTCACCCGAAAATTGGAATCCGTTGAATATGGTTTCTGATGAAAATGTGAAAATTTTCGACCTTCTTCGCAGTTTTTGCCACTTCCTTGCCCCATCTTTCCCACCCAAAATCGAAGTACCGTGAATGGTGTTGTTGAAAGGTCCAAATTGCGTTGGTTGTGCGTAGTTCTGCCGAAATCGTGCACACGTTGTGCATAGTGCATGTGTAACGCCATTTGCGACCAAAATGTAAATTTCCTGCACCCGAGCGTTGACGCTTCCACACACCCTTACAAACCCACTTGCCTGATGAAGGGGGTGGTGTGTAGAGCACGTTTGGCAGGGCTGAATGACACTTTCCGCGCGAAGGTCGTGTGCGTAATTAAAAAACGGTCCGAGGGCCGGAGGCCCGAGGCCTTTTTTTACCTGCACGAGGGTGCAATTGAGGCCGATACGGGGTGCAGATGATGGTTTCTTGCACAACCCAGTCATGTTTTGCACATCACGACGAACTCGGAAATTCCTCATATTTGCACTCCAGGTCTCATATTTGCACTGGTGCAAATATGGGACCTGGAGTGCGTGCAAATAATGACTGGGGGGTGCAAGAAAGTTCAAATTGTGTAGTTCCTGCGTACTTCGTGCGTAGCCCGAGCGTACTTTGGGTAGTTCGTGCGTATATTGTGCGAAGCGTCTTTGACAGCACCAGTAACGGACTTTTGGAACGTAACTATTTTAGAACGGACCGGGAAAAAATGGGCACGTCGCTACTTCGCGCTACTTCGTCGCTCGTAACGAGTAAAAATATCAGGTGGTTTATACACCGCCAATGTGAGGTGTGCGGGTGTATTCCTGAAGGATTCACTTCTGCGTCCACACTGAGTGATTTTGGAGTGATTTTCACTCCAAATTTCACTCCAGGAACATTGGATGCTGCAAGGTTGCAGGGGTTTCTGCAGTATTTGCCTTGAAAAAGCCAAAAACATGATTTTTTCACGAAACTCGACATGTCCGTGCGTTATTATCCAAAAAATGGTCCCAGGGGGGTATTCTGGAGCCATCTCCACCAAAAACTACACCATCCGCCCGCAAAATTGTCCGAATAACGCAAGTTTTCATGAAAATAACGGAAAAATAACGCGTTATTTTAGGAGAAAACGTTTTCCAATTTTTTGACATCACGGAGTGGCCCCCTGGAGTGATATTTTACCCAAGAAAATTCTTTTAGGGGGGGTAGGGACCCGAGTTTCGGGTCAGATTCACCGGGAAATGCTGCCTTTTTGGGGGTCAAAAAATAACGCAAAAATAACGTTATTACCGTTACTGGTAACGGAATAACGCCCAATGTATGATTATTGCCCTCAATATTGCGGTAATAAGAAAGCTGAGTGTAAATAATGGATGAAGTCACTAAACCCAGGCTATATTCCTGTGACTGCTTTATTTCCTAGTTTTGATAAAAACTTTTTAATTACCGAATGGTCAATAATATCGCCTTTAAGTCTCGTAAAGTGGTTTATTATTACCTCTTGGCTTATGGACTTTCTGCAGGAAACCGGTAATAATGGTTTCAGGACCGGTAATAAAAATAGAAAGTGACCCCATCGTGATCCGCACAGAGCTCAAATAGTCCAAAGAAGGCAGAGAAGCGGAGAAGAAAAAATGGACCTAGCGGGTGGCCCGGTGGGTGGTGATGCCCTCGTCATGCAGGTCTCTTCTGTTTTGAAGGTGCACACATGGTGGACTCCAGCCACCATGTCTAAGAGGGAGTCTAAGACTGCAGTCTGTACTGGATACGGGAGTCTATTTTCCAGCTAATTTACGCTAAGACTCCCGCTAGTTGAGACTCATGGGAGACACACGGTGTACTCCAGCGGAGGTAGGGTAACCTCCGCTGGAGTTCACCGTGTCGTCTGCCTCTGTGCAGCGTCACTCGGTGCCATCGAATACATGGCGACAGCCCACCAACTCGAGACAGATCTGCTTGTCTGGAGGGCTGAGACGAGAACACGAACGACTTTCAAGCAGTCTTGAAGGTCGCCAAGCCTATTGGGGGCAACTAACAGATGAGATTTGTTTGTTGCCTGTCGTCACAGCTAGGTGCCCATCTCCTCGACAACGGAATGTGTGCAGAGATCTCGTGGACCCTTTGGCCATTCTGTCGTGCACCCACTCCACCCACAACGCACACCTATCACGAGTGGTCGCTCCCCCGTCCTCCTCCACCCTGAAGGTTGAACCCTCAAGGACCAGTGATCTCCTGCTGGCCGGGCTGCGATACAGCGAAGCCTTCCTACTTACAAGCGAATCCAGACTGTAGGGAACAGATGTTCACTACCGTGGCCTCCGGCGGCTGGGGGGCTCCGCCCCCCAGACCCCCCCTGCGTAAAAACATTGCACCAGACCTTTTTTGGCCGAGAGTCCAAACTTTCAAAGCAGCTGCTGCGCCTGCCCCACCAAGCAGCCTCAGTACGACAGGACGCGCGCAGGCACCGGGCCCTCTCAGATTCTGGGAGGGTTTGCGCGGGTCGCGCGCGCCGAAGGCGCGCGCGAAAAATTTTCAAAACCAGAAAAACCGGAAAACGGCGCCAGAAAAAAAGTCTATCTTATACCCTGATTGCAGTGCCGCTGAGCAAAAAAAAAAGTCACAGCAACACACACAAGCCCGGCCCCCTCTTCGAGAGGTCATGCAAAAGCATGCGGGGGATGTGCGCGGTGAGGGCGGACCATGTGTGTGGGGGGGTTTGCGCCAGGCATCGCATCGGTGGGCTTGGTATGCAACGCAGGGGGACAGACAACTTCCCCACGCCGCAGCTGAAAGCATGCATTTCGAATAGGAAAGTGAAATCGGGAGAGAGGTGAGGGTATTCACAGACGCAGAAAGAGAACAGCAAGCCCATCTTGCTGCCGTGGCAAGACAGGCCGGCACACAGTTTGGATGCAGAGATACGGGGTCAGGAAGGCTTGAAAACCTATTCCTTGGGGGTGTCAAGAAGGTCCAGAGGGGGGTCTTCACCATCTGCATTTTTCGGGATTTCTCCTATAAAGCTAGGAGGAAATGCGCAAAAAAAAAAACCTCCCCCGTTTTCTTCGGGGACCGTAGTGAAAGACCACCCCTTTGGTGTGTTTACAAAAGAAAAATCCGGTGGGGAGGGATATTCCTTTATACAGAGGGGGTCTTCGCTGGTCGTTATTCTTCGTTATTCTCCGTCAGTTTTCACCTAGTTTCCTTAGGAAATGCACCAAAATGCACTGACGGTCACCCCGTAGCGAAGACCCCCAGAGCTGTGCAGGGTTTTTCTTTCACCGGGGCCCACCACCAGAGGGGGTTCTCATAGCGTGTCAGGTTTTTCGTTCAAGCGGGTCTCGTCGTGAGCTTCTGCACGATGCATGCAGGTCCGCTAATCCGACATTGCCAAAAACACAGCGCTTCTCAGAGAGCATTTCCCGAGATTCCGAAAAAAAATCCCCAGGCGGGGGACTCCGAAGGTGCATTGCCTCGGCTCTCCCCAGCATACGCCTCATCCCGGTGCCAGAGATCCCGGCCCCTTACTACCGAGGGGGCTACTGAGTGGGGAGACCCCAGGGCACCTGCAACCACTGAATGAGTCTGGCGTGGTTTTTTGCCTTCGTTTTATTCACCCGGGTCTGAAGCTGATTCCCTTATTTTTTTGCCAGCGAACACTCAAGAAGGTTGCTGGGGAGGGGGGTGGGGGGGTGGGCGGGGGGCGGGGGAGGGGCGTGTTGGTTTGGGCTGGGAAGTGATTCAAAATATCAATAGCAAAAACATGCCAAGCAAAAGTTCAACGCGGTCAGAATAAGACCTTTTTGTTGGAAGAAGACCGAAACAGAAGCCCCTCTCGCTGGGAGCCACTCGGAGCACGGTAAACCCCGCAAAAAAAGGGGGGGGGGGGATAATCGTTCAGATCGTTCAAAAGGTATCCACCCCTGGGCACTGCTGTAGGTGGATGGGTAGGGTCCGGGATTATGTGGGGTGATATGGCGATGATGCAGCAACTCCCGCATCACCATTACGTTTTGCTGGGATCATCAGGACAGGAGGGGGTGGGGGTGGGGAATGAGGGGTTCACACACTTGCGACACCCCCTCCACCTTTCTTTCCAGCCCGTATTCTGAATCTTGCCTTCGCCAGGTGAGAAGTGCATGAAACTGTAGAATGTGAGCTCGCCCTCGTCGGAGGTGACCCTCTTTCTGCTGGGAAACTGACACCGTTTTGACCCAGAGTGAGCGGTGGCACCAGATGAGGTGAGGGCTTGTGGGTGGGGTATCTCACAAAAAGAAGGGGTGTCCTGATGCACCGAGGGCGGCCCATCTGTGCATGCTGTGGATGTTGTCGAGCTTGTGGCAAGCCATGCCATTCAACCAGCATGCACGTTCAACGGCCAACGTTTTGTTTCTCTTGCTGGTTGTATTTCTCCCGAAAATCGTACCTCTGCGGGAGGACTCACACTTGCTGTCTTCACAACACGGCTGTGTTTTGTGCCCTGTGAAGTGGCATGAAGGAGCGAATCCTCTAGCTTTAGTTGTACGACTTCCTTCGTTACTTCGCGACTTCGCTACGCTTTGTCGCTCGTAACTGTAAAAATACAAACAGCACGCGGAGGGGGTGGGGTATGGTAGTGTGGGTGGGTATGCCCCCGCTCTGCCGCCAAGCTTCTGGCTTCCCGTGTTGCCTGCCAGATATGGGCGGGCCTGCTGTTCTTTCTCTGCAGATCGGAGCGGAAGCCCACCCACCCGCCACCACCCCACCCTCCCCCGACCCACGAGTCATACGTTGCGGGGGGGTGTTCCCATCGCCCTTTTGTCGCCATGATTCCTTCGCACTTTATGAAGTGATATCGTCAGATGCTCCAAACATGCGTGGTTCACAAAGCGTTGTCAGGGAAATACGAAGGGAACATAATACATGGGGGTTTTTGCTGTCTTGTCCGCCAAATCGGGGGGCAAAACACACACACCACCCCACACCCACACCCCCCCCCCCGCAATGGTATGACTCGTGAGACAATATTTTTGTTGATCCTGCCATTCTAAACAGAAAAAGGGTGCCCTCTCAGGCAACACACAGATGGCAGATCACGCCACTGCAAGCCAAGCCGCATCCTCACGGAAAGACCTGACCGCTTTTTTTTCGGCTACGTTTTGTTGCACTTTCTGGATCGGGGGAACAGCCGTGCAGCCCCAGACCACCTCTCTGGGCACTGCCCCTCGCCACTGCCCCCCCACCCGTGCTACGTTTTTCGATTTTGATGGATCCATTCGACCCCGCCAACAGGTGTTGGGAGGTACGGCGGTGGGGATGATGAAAGGGATGTCGATGGGAGGAAGATGATCGATAATAAACCCGGCGCATGACTGACGGGGCGTGGGTGGGGAGAAAGCGCTTTCTGAGGGAAGCCCCCCCCGCCCACTCCTCCTCTCGGGCTCATCGAGGGCACTGCCCAACAGGGCCACACCTATAGGCTGCCCCACATCCCCCTTTACTGAAGTGAGAGCGTTGCAACCCCGTGTGTATCGACAACATTGCCAATAACACAGTGATGTTTCCGACGATTCACCCCCAGGGGAGAAGGCTGCTGTATGCAGGATGACGGGGGGGCGGTGGGAGGAGAACAGCAGAATCCAGAGACAATATGAATATGGAGAGAAAAACAACTCAAGGCGAGGGGCTGGTTGCTGGCAAGACACGCTGCTGCGAGGTGTTTGACGCGGCAGAGGTACCCCCGACGGGAATAAAATAAATATGGAAGCCTACGACGAAAGGGTGTGAGGGGGGAAGAAAAGAAGGCAGAAATGACAGGGGCACAATACACCTAGCACGGGTGGGTGACAACGTGTCGCCACGGCACATGACATCCTGAGGTTAATCAGAGCGAGCTCTGTCACGTCAGACGCAGGAGACTCCCACGTGTCGCTCACAACGCGTGAAAAATGCTGCACACCACAGCTGGGTAACATACTCAATTATTCTCAGGGAGGAATCCACTCGCTCCACAGGATGGCAGCGCCCCCCCCTCGCATCCACTGCAGATGGGCTTGCTGTGCGCTGGGCGGGCACGCTGCGGCCCCTGTGGGAGCAACAGGCGCTGGCGCACCACCACTACCCCGCTCCCCCGCCACCTGGAGGGGCGCATGGAGGGGCGTGAGTGGCGAAGAACCCACACCGCAACCCTTGGCATGCAGACGCCTCCTCGAGATGAGGGGTGGGCGGATAGGGGCGGACCCAGGCCAAAAGCTGCACCGGACATGGGCGAGATTAGCACACACAACGCACAACAGATCCTGACGAGGACAAAAGAAAAGGGGGTCAAAGGATGACTCCCGACACCCAGCACACCTCCCCCTCGGGCTGCCGTCTGAGAGAGTAACAGCGACCCCCTGCGTTATGCAAAGAAGAAGGGTGCCAGCAGAGGGGGCCGTGCGGCGTAGACTTAGGAGTAAGGTGCAGTGGAGCTTTCGACACCTCCAATTCACTCCAATTGCAGGTAGTGCGTGTGTGTGGGGGGGGGGGGGAGGAGCCGTGGCTGATCCTTGCAAAGGTGCGGTGATTTGCATATTGCCACGACATTCTGCAGAATAAGAAAAAAACTGAACAGCTGAGAGAGAGAGAGAGATCTGGGCAGAGACTAGCTCGTCTCCAAAATACACATAAAATAACAATGGACACACACAGTGGCATGATATATCTGGCGGAGGGAGCAGTATCGGCAGTAGACTGGCATACGCATACGCACGCAACGGGGGTGGATTTGCTTTCCACAGTGATATCACTGCCTCCCAGCAAACAGGTCTGCACCACTATACGAACATAATCATAAAGGCTGTGGTGGTGGGTGTGTGTGTGGCCTGGTCGTTTCTCTCCCGATATTGGAGACTGGGGTCGCTGCATTGATGTAGCCTCTGCTGCGAACACCACTGTTTGGCGCGCAAACCTGTTGCAGCGATGCTCAAGGGAAGAGGAGAAACTGGCCTCTCCGAGAGTGGCCGAGGGCGATGCTGAGCAACCGGCAAATTGATGGGGTGATGCACCTGTGGTTTTGTACATTGCATTTTATGTGCAGGGGGCACAAGCTGGAGTGGAGCACAGCTGGGGTCAATAAAAGGAATAAAAGGATGGTGTGCCTTTGGGGGACAAGTTTTGGCCGTGTCTCGTGCTGCCCCGTTGAGAGGGGCTGCTGTCCCGAGCTCGCGGACGGTATGCCTTTGTGTCCGGGAAAAGCCAATGTCAGGGTTTCCCGGAAATAAAACATCGCCCCTTCGCTTCCTGATGGAAACACCTTTGTCCAGCAACTGTTGAAAACAGCTCCGGGTTAATTGTCGGTGAGCGCACACACCTTGCCCCAAGGCTGTGGTAAAGCCTGTGAAAGGCATGAAGGTGATAATCCGAACGCGGCCAAAAAGAAATTCATTCAAGACCTACCCGTTTGATTTTTCTTCGTTACTTCACGACTTCCGCACCGCTTCGTCGCTTGTGATTCGCCATAAAACGGGAGCCTTTCTTGAATTGGCTATTCTTTCATCGTCAAGATGTATTCCCAATGGTCGAAAAGTGCCCCCTCATTTCTTTCATATTTGCAACACACAGTTTCCTGCAGACAAGGGGCCGCCTGGATGCCGTCCTTTATGGCTGTGCTTGAAAGAAAGACCACGGCACTGCGCACAGCGTGGCATCGTTATCTCGATCTGCGGAAGGTCGGGCGGTGCAAAGACCACCACGGGACTTAGAAGAGGGGCCGGCGCCAGGCAATAACAGAGACGGAGAGACAGGGGAGTGTGTCGGGGGGTGGGGGGGTGGGGGGATGCCCGGAAACAACCCACGGAAGGGCGGACTACGCCCAGAAGTGACCTGGCAACTGAATGTGACAGGCCAGGCACAGAGCGAGGGCGCCACGCATTTTTTTTCTCACAACCAGGGGGAACGAAATATGACCGTGTATCGTGTGGCGTGGCGGGCAGTACCGCCACGCCTGTGAGGACGGCGCATAATCCATCCCAACATGGCTTGTGGCTTCACTTGCAGCTCTCAGCAGCACGGTAAGGGGCGGGCTAGATGTGCAGGAAGAGAGATGAGCATCCCGTCAGCACGCTGCTGTGTTGCCCGGGAACATTTATTTTGACTTTTTTTTTGATATTTTGAACTCTGAATGATGCAGGGGAAAGAGGGAGCCGTGGGGGGGGGGGGGGGGGGCGTGGGAGGGGGTCGAGAGAGGGAGATCGGGGAGGGATCGCTTGTTAAAGGATAAAGCAAAAGTGAGTATAAGCCTTCCGGTATAAGGGAGACGCGCCCTGTTCCAGCAGCTGTGAAATAAGCAGCCCCGAACCCCTTCTTGCCGAGGCATGCGTTGTGTCTCAAGACCTGTCGGCCCTGACAGGGTCCTTTGAAAAGTATTCATCCTGAAGCTTGAGCCATACAAGTTACGCCGTTACTTCGCGACTTCGCTTCATCGCTCGTAACTCGAAAAGATGCACCCCACAGCGGGTGCCAGCACAGGGCACGATCCCTGGCGTGTCTCTGGAAACGAAGCACGAAGTGGGGCAGCACGATGACGATGTAGTGCACAGCGAGGGGGGGGGGGGGCAGGGGTAAAGTTGAAAAGAATACAGCTCACAAGAGAAGGGCGGTGTGCAATCGTGCTGCCAAAAGCAGCGTGGCTAGTTTCAATCGTGCGCCCTGTAGGCCAGGTCGAGCAGACTCCAGTTGAACTTCTCGGCAAATTTCTTCGCAAAGATTGTTCCTCGAGCGCTGTTGCCGAACTGGTCGAGACGCGGGGAGTACACACACAGACCCAACACACCAGGGACAACAAGGAATGATGCCCCTGAAATCCCGCTTTTGCTGGGCGTGCCCACCGTGCACGCCCAGTCGCCGCTCGAGTTGTTTTGGCCGCAATGCCCGCACAGCTGCAGCACAGACCTTACAGCTTCCCAGGTCATGCACTTTGTGTCAGTCATCGGGCAGGTTCCAAAGTTTGCCAGCGTCGCGGCAAGAGTGGCACAGGACGCAGACGTCATGCTCACCGAGCACGACTTCAGATAGAAGTCCATCATCTGCGCAATGTCCGAATGCCTGTGAGAAAAATGGAACGTGGTGATGTGGATGGGGGGGGGGGGGGGGGTGCCCCAACAGGACACAACCAACCCCCGGCTGAAAAACATGCAATGTCGCGGGGCTTTGCCACCCACCCCCCACCACCCCACCCCACATCGATGCGACGCAACAACACATACTTCTGCACGTGCCGAGGGAAGCAGCCCTCCGCCATCAGCATATTCGCAATAGCATGATTGCGGTACGCATGCCTCTTCTCCGATGCATACACATCGGCATTCAGCGTGACGTGCTGCCCCCCTGCCATGTCCCTCACCTTGCTCATATACCGGTCGAACCGAGCGTCGAGCGAGAGCTCTGGGTAGTACATGGAGGACGTCACCATAGCCCCTGCGTTGGTCAACGCGTTGTACGGCTTCCGCGTCGTGGCGTTGATGGTGACGGTGAGGTCGTTGAAGTTCTTGCCACTCTGCTCCAGCCCAACCAGGCTGTGCAGCGTGTCGTCACCCACAAGGTCTATCGTCGTGCCGTAGAGCAGGGGCTTCGTGCAGGACTGCAGGGTGAACGCCGCGTCCGTCCCAAAGTGAAACTGCTGCCCATCCACCGTGCAAACCGACACCGAGAACAGCTCCGAATCCACCGCAGCCAGCTCCGGAATATACGTCGCATTCGCCCCGCTGTTGGGGAGGGCCATCACCTCCTCACACAGCTCCGTCAGCATCCTTTCGAACACACTCCATTTCCCGATCACGGCATTCCCTGTCGACAGGCGGTGCACGGTCCTCTCCGAGGTACGAAGCCGCCCCTCCTTCAGCGACGCCAGAGGCAGCACCTTCGAATAGAACACACTATCCCCGATGCGCATCCGCACCTTCCGGATGATCGCCTTGTCGGAGTCGGTGAGAACCCTCCCACACATGGCAGAAGGATCCTTCGCCTGCGAGGCGAGGTACACCTTGCAGTTGTTTGCCTTCGCAGTCTCGGAGAGACGCAACACCTCCCTTAGGATCCCGTCGTGGATAGTCACATCCACACCATACTCGCAGTAGAGCAGGAAGCAGAAGGGGATCACCGATGCGTAGGCGGGTGCGTCTTCGCCTTCGGGGGGCGGGATGCCGCACATCTTCCCGACAAGCTTGCAGAACGACTCGTTTTCGCGGGAGTTGAGGGCCTGCTCCGCCTTGCCCGACCCCTGCGCCGCATCCGCGGCGCATGCGTTGCACTCCTTGAGGTAGTTCGCCACATCGTTGTTGACGTGGAGGAGGGCGGCACGCAGCGGGGTCTCCCCCCAAGCATCCCTCACGTTCACCCCTGCGCCGCACTGCACCAGGAGGCGTGCCGCCTCCAGGCTCCCCCCCACACAGGCATGGTGGAGGGCTGTCCGCCCCTCCGCATCTGCTGCGTCGACATCCACGCCAGACTCGATGCCGCGCTGCATTGCCTCCACATCGCCTCCCGCCGCATGCAGCATCAGACGCCTGCTGGGTGACGGAGGCTGCTTCCCACCCTTGGGTGGGGTGGAGACAGCTGAGGCAGCGAGCTGCGCTGCCCCCTCTCCAGCACCATCCGCCTTCTTCGGGGGCGAGCTGCCGTGGTTAACCACACAGGACCCGCCGCGGCGGAGGAAGGCGGAGGCGTTGAGCGCGGTGGGATCCAACACCCCCGGGGAGGCGAGGGGTAAGGGCGAGCTGTTGCTGCGGGTCGACTCGTGGAGAGCCCCCCGGAGGCGTTCCGCCTCTGCCCGGAGGGAGGACGCCTCGCGGATGGTGCTGGAGAACTCCGCCTGCATGCGGAGGAGGGCCTGCTGCAGGGCGGACACATCACGGCAGGACAGGATCTGGCCCTCCGTCATCTGCCCCACGGGAGTTGAGTTGAGCGCTGCGGCGGTCGCTCCATCCGCACGGCCTGCAGAGGTGGCGTATCCAGGGAGGGCCGAATCCTCCGCCCCACCCGCCGCGGCGTGCCGGTGGTGGGGGTGGGGGGGTTGGTGCCCCCCGGCGGTTGCGCCCGACTCCGCCGCGTGGGGGGGGAGCCTGCCCTTTTTCGTTATCACGGCACCCGCCGGGACAACCCCATCCTCCTTTGTCGGAAACTCATCCTCCTGCCGCTTCGCATGCAGCGACCCTCCAGCACCCATGCGGAGGGGGGAGGGGGGTGGTGGGGGTGCTGTGCTGTGCTGTGGTGAGTGAGGCCCCCCCTCACGCACAACACACGCACGGGTCGCCCCCCGCCCCCCCCCCCCCCCCTCTGCTGCAAGAAAAGGCGGTGGGGTGGGGGTGGGAAGGGGCTTGTGTATCTCGTGTGGCAGGGGAGGGCGGGAACCTGTGTGGTGTGCATGGGGTGGGGAGGTGTGGGGGTGTGGGGGGTAGGGGGGGCTAATTCAACCCAAAAAACGGGAGTAAACCCCACTTTTTCAGGGAGCACCCCTAAACATGAAATCAATGCTACAAACCGACCCAAACCAGTCCAGAAACGTGTTTCTGGGGGGTTTTGGTGACCTGTGTGGCCCAGAGAGGCCCAGAAACGCGATTTTTTTCAGTTGGCACAGATGCGGTACCTGAATGGCCCGAGAAAAACAGCCGGCGGGCACTCCTTTCTGCAGGCACTGCGGCTTGACGTCATATGTCACCATTGCATCAATGTAGTCATGATTGAGCCACTTCGATAGTGTTCCGCCCCCTTCACAGTTTTTAAGATCGGCAAGGTGTGTTTATCGTGGTTGGCGTGCCACCGTACCTTTTTCACGTACCCCAATGCTGGCTGGCACGACATGAACTGCGCCAGCCACTCCGGTGCATCTCCCGGAGGAGGGAGACGAGCTTCTCCTCGAGAAGGAAAACGTTCTCGATCCGAGTGGCGCTCAGCTCACCAGCAGGTTCCTTGTCATTTGCCTTCAATTATTTGAGGGCGTAGCCGCCCCATTAGAATGGCAAGGGCCGCTAGTTGATTACTCTCAATGAGAGCAGGGCATCAAGTGCTCACTTTGGGGGATATCGAGGTCGCTGAGTTATTGCCACCTCTGAATGGCGTCGGAACGGACAAACCCTCTGAGCAGCGTCCTGCTTCCGCCCATAGTGCGTGCCCATCATCTCCGGAACCTCAATCTACAAGGGATACCAACCTTCTCAGTGCAAACACGAGTGCACTTTGGCCTCTGCCCCCACCTCGCGGTGCTGCTTGTCGCCCCTCGGTACATGGTGCTGTTACATCGATCCGCGTCATCAAGTAGAGCTTGACCGATGAACCATTCGGTTGCTTCGACTACAGGTTTCGCTGTATGTTGCAAGCAGCCGCTGTAAACTGGCACAGCACCGGTACCACATCTGTGCCAAAAAATTGGAGACGCAAAAAATGAGCTTTCCGGGGGGAATTTGGGCCTATTTCGGGCAGATACCGGATTTCCGGGGTGATATGGGGTGTTTCTGGCCTTTTGGTGCCCTTGGGGGCCTCTCTGCGGCGAAGTTGAAAATTTGGGTTTACTCCCGGTTTTAGCCCCCCCTAGGGGGGGGGGGGGGCAGCGGAGATCACACCAAGAGCAAGCACTCAAGTGCTCGGTGTGTGTCTGCACTAATAACAAAAGATTCGGGTGGGGGTGTGGGGCGACAAACCGTTCATAAGTCAGGAAGAGGTGAGGGGGTGGGGGTGTGATCATGCTGTGACCTGCTCCACCTGGAACGATGTCCGATACCCGATACGCTGATCATGGCGTGTGCGTGGGCTCGTGTGCGAGAGGGAAAGGCAACCCTTGATTTTCCGTGCGGACTACGTGGTGCTGAAAACCGAGGTTTTCGCCAAAAAAAAAAACATCCCCATATTCTGGAAGCCTTTCTTTTGCGGTCAAATTTTACCACAACAGGGGGGCGCCGAGAAAAAAAAATATCTTCCACGCGACCTGTGTGTGCTGACCGTTCTGACTTGAATCAGATATGTGATCTATTTTGGTTTGCTGCTCTTTGGGGTCTTCCGTCATCCGCTAACCTGATTCGGAATGATCAACAGAGCAAGGATCGGCCCCCGATGAGTCGCTTGCACGCCGGCAGGGGACCAACCCCCCCCCCTGTTTCGGGTCACAGTTTTCGTTTCTGGGGTGGGGTGATTCAGTCTGATCAGATAGGATCTACCTATTATCAGCCAATCACATGTGAAACGTTTCTTTTTTTAAAAAAAACATCGCACGCGGGACTCCCGTGACCCAGCACGGCCCTCTACCGAGGCCAGAATTTTCCAGGAGCCACACGCATGCAACGATGACACCACCCCACCCCCAACCCGCCCCACATGGAAACGTCATGACTACACCCTGCCGTGCAACATCACCAGACGTAGGGGATAAGGGCGTACCGCTTGGCACCAAACTTCTGCTGATACCACGCTGCTGTGCGGTGCGCTGTGGCCCCCAGGTTGAGCACGACGAACGCGAAGAGGAGGAGGGTCGTGGGCGACGGGGCAGCTGCAACGATCGCAGCGAACATCAGGATCTCCACGGTGTAATGGGGGCAGGCGAGGATGTCGAACAGCAGCCCCTCGGGGAGGGCGTAGACGCGGCGGCGCTGCGCCGCCTCCTCCGCTTCCGAAGCCCCAGAGCCCAGTGCCCCGCGCACCAGCGCCACCAGGTGGCAGGGCTGTGTGCGCATCCTGACGGAGGCCAGCAGGGCGTGGTGCGCCAGCTGCACCAGCTGCATGACGAGGAAGAAGAGCAGGAATGCGGCCGTCTCCTCCTTCCCCCGGGCAGGCCGCCCAGCCGCAAGGCTCGGCGGGGCTGTGACGCTCAGCGCGGTGAAGAAGTAGAAACCACACCCCGACACCACAGAGAGGAGGGGCACCTTCTCGCGTGGGGTGAAGCGGTGCACGAAGAGGCACTCCAGCACCCTCACCACGACGTGCACCAGGAACATCACGTGTGCGAGGGAGACGGGGAGGTCTGCGAGGCGGGCGAATGTGGCGCGTGCGATGTGCTCGATGCTCGGCAGGCTATCCGCGGCGGCAGGGTCGGCCCACAGAGGGAAGGCCCAGAAGGGGAACGACGCTGCGGTGACGAGGGCCACAGCCCCCGAGGTGTAGAAGAAGACAAAGGAGGTGGCCCGGGTGAGGGAGCCGGCGGGGAGCTCCTTGTCGGTGCGGTGCTTCCCGTAGGCGGTGAGGCGGTCGAACAGAGGGGAGACGAACTTCAGGGAGTAGAATGAGATGGCGACAAACCACCATCCGGTGCAGATCGTGGCGATGGCATCGTCCGGTTCCTGCGAGGACAGTGTCGCCCACATCGGAAGAGAAAGGTGTGTGGGGTTGTGTTGTGTCGCAACGCGTCCTGTGGGGGAGGGAGGGTGTGAATGTACTCTCAGAGGATTCGCTTGTGGAGGGAGGCAAATCAAGTTGACAACAACACGGCGAATGTGTGTGCGGGGGAAGGGGGGGGGGGGGGAGGGGAGGGAGGAGATGCATACTGCGTGCCGCTCCGGGTGTGCGAGAGAGGGGGTGTGGGGGGGGGGGGGGGGGGATTTAAGAAACCCCACTCAACACACACACATGCATACCACCACCACCCCCTCCCCCCCCCCCTCCCCCCGCAGCAAGCGGTCCACACCACATGTGTTGGAGAATAACGTAGGTTCAGGAAATAGGTGCCGATATAGGTGGTCAGATGGGTGGGTTCGCTTCGGAACGCACAACGGCAGGATCGGGATGGGG
The DNA here is from genome assembly GCA_963210315.1 of Rhynchopus euleeides. NCBI lineage: Eukaryota > Euglenozoa > Diplonemea > Diplonemida > Diplonemidae > Rhynchopus > Rhynchopus euleeides. The sequence goes on from OY723304.1 coordinate 892,790, forward strand.
GGGGGGGGGGTGCAGGGGAATGGGTGGACTGCTTTGACGCAGGGATTCTGATTTATCGAACCGGGGGCGGGGGCGGGGGTGGGGGGTGTGGGGGGCATCAGGATGCTCGAATGAGCGGCCAACACACACGATAACATTATTTTGATTTGTGTAGGGGGGTGGGGGGGGGGGGGGGGTGGGGGGCACCGAGCGAGCTCTCTAGTGCGATACTCACTGTCCACGCACACTGACACAATATTGACACACACGAAGGATTCCTCCCCTGAAAGACGGACTGATGTTTGGTTTGTGATGCCCTGATGAATGCCAAGGCGTATGGCCCCAGACACGCACACGCACACCCCCTCCTCACACGAGTCTTTTTAAAGCCGTGCAGATCACACCGACACATCCTGTTCTTGGTGTGATGTACCCACCTTCTCAGACACCCCCCACCCCCAACCCTCATTTTTTGGCAAGGAAACTTGCCTGGTATGTCAACAAGCCAAACAACCAGCCCGGCAGAGCCAGCATTGCTTTGAGTGGGCTGTGTTGGGTGGGCGATGGGATCAAGGCGGGGAGACAAATGTCGTCAGGAGGAGGGTTGCCGATGTGCCATCCGAACCCCTGGCTGGTACCAACAGCGTTGTTCAGCACCGCGTGAGGCACTGCGCGCGGAGGTGAGGGGTTCATGAGGATTGCCGGGAGTGAAGGAAAATCAAGTCTCCGAACAACCTCGCGCAGCGTGTGCCCATTTTTTTGCAGTCACTACACCAGGTATGTTGCACAGGGAAACTGTATGCCCAACGGGAGGGTCTGTGGGGGCTATCTGCAGTAGGCAGAATGGAGTGAGCCGTAGGTATATCATCGCAGATTGGCTTGGGGGGGAGGGGGGGTGTTGTTGTTTTGAGAAGAAAAAAAGAAGGCATTTGTGTGGGGCAAGAACACATTGCATATTTTTTTGTCAAAAAAAACAAACAAAAAAATAGAAAAGGGGAAGGTCCACGATTACCTGGACACGTTTGGGCCAGGGAAGAACTGCAGCTGAACATTGCCTTCAGAGGGGGTGCGTCATGACGGCAATCAGCACAACACCCCCTCTTCTCCAGAGAATCATAGTTTGCTTCAACCGGAGTGAGAGTTCACACCTCCCCAGGGTTGCAAGTCGCCCTCTTCTTGCCAATTCTATTGAACTGTGCCGGTTCAACTCTAGACGACGCGACACGCCGTGTTGCTGGCATGGGCCAATAACAAAACATCACGTTTCATTTTTCGGCACAACCTTCGAACGACCCTCCTCCCGCCACGGATGACCCCCTACAGTGGAGCCGGAGCCGGACAGCGTCCGCTGCACCTCCTCCACCTTGTGGAGGCAACAGCTTATCCGAGAAGAGCCAAGGCACAATCCCAACAACCTTTGCTCTCTCTCTCTCTCTCTCTCTCTCCCCAGCGAGGCTAAGGCATGAGCTGCGCAGCATGAGGTAGCACTCGCGCGCTGCCATCAGCTGATGTACACAGTCATGCGGTCTGCGATGTCGGCTTGGCAGATGGGGCAGGCGCCGACATCGGCGGCGCATCCCGAGCAGAGGCAGACGTGCTTGCAGGGCAGCAGGACCACCTGGCGTGGGTTCTCGAGGCAGACCACACACTCTGTGACGCTGTCCGCCAGTTGCGGTGTGGCGGGCGTGGCAGGCGTGTCGGGGGTCGCGGGCTGGGCAGCAGGCTCAGGCAGGGCTGGGCTGGCATCTGCCTGGTGATCGCTGTGCGCTCGCTTCCGCTGCTGCTCCTCCTCGCTGTCGTTCAGCAGGCCCAGGCATTTGATGCCCTCCAAAATCATGCCGAGCCGGGTGTGCGCCGCATTCGCTGTGTGTGTATCCTTGCCAGCGCCTGGGCTGAGCAGCGGAGCAGGAGCAGCAGCAGCGACCACAGGCTTGGGCGGTGGGGCGGCAGGTGTGGGTGCAGGCCTTCTCGGGGGCGGCGTGCCAGATGACGTTGCCGCTCGCTCGCTCTCCCTCCTGCACAGCGGTGGTGTTGGTGTTGGTGTGGTGGTGACACACAGGAAGGGCGGGATTGGTGCGCTCTGCACAACAACATTCGCGCGTGTGTGTTTCCCGCAGAGGCGGCAATCTCAGCTCAGCCTGGGGTGGCACTGCTGGGCGCAACAGGTGGGGCAACATCTGGAGGCATACATCATGGAGGTGAGCGTCTCCTCAATCTTGTGCACATCCCGCAGCTGTGTGTGGGGGGGGGGGGGGGGGGGTGGCATGTTGACACGCTGTGTGGTGTGACCGAGCACGGCGCAGTGACGGCCACCGCTGTACGTTTCCGACCCCCCCTGCACAGAACACAAAAAGAAGCTGGAGGGCACACGCCGATACCTCATCGCAGACTGTCTCGACGATTTCCTTGTCGATAGTGGGGAAGGCTTCGAGAAAGAACGTCACCTTGCGCCAGTTATCCTTCGACATATTCCTCCCCTCGGCTGGCCCCACCGCTGTTCCAAATAGCGGGGGTGGCGCAGGCACCTGCCGGGTGGTGGTGCAGTGCAATGGGGACATCAGCAGGGGCCAGTCATCTGTGAGGCGCTTGCAGTGAAAGGCCGGCAGGGTGCCACATCGGGGGTGGCTCTACCGCAGACATGTGTCTTACTCCGACCCCGTTTCACCGGGGGTCTGGCAAGCCAGAAGGGTTCAGAGTTCGGGGCAGACAGAACTCACTGCACTGTCCACAGACCTGCCTGTGGTTTCGGCAGTTCAGCAACCAACCTAGTAAGAAAATACTATTCATCGCTGTGAAGACCCCGGACATGCCCGAACAGCCAGTGGGGGTATTAAAGAACACCAGCATTCGTTTGTTTTCCTTCGTTTCTCATGATTTTCACTTGGCGTTGGGGGCCCTTGCTACCAGATGTGACTGAGTGAGAAACAGTGAGTCACGTCCCCACTTCCCCTCTGACTGACGAGACTGGTAGCGAGAGCCCCCATTAAGAGGGTTTGAATTGTTGGCAACACCCCGTGCCATGTTCGGCGCCCACGCCACGTGCATTTTTTTTGTTGATATGAATTTGGCAATCAGATTCAGTTTCAGCAATCACGAGCAAGGCCCGATGCATCCTCGAGACACCCCATCCCCCATCCCCCCCCCGCAGGCAGGGGGTGGGGCATGCGAAGAGACAACATCTCCATCAGGCGAGGACCACCACAAACCCAACGAGACATCCGTTTTCTTTCATTTTATCGATTTTTGTGCCGCCTGTGCCTGTGTGGGTGTCACACGGGTACTGCCACAGGCTATATCAACATACACATCATGTTGTTAGAGAGTGCACAAAACCCGGGTGTGTTGCCAGGCTGACCCGCATGCCACACCCAAGAAGAGACCCGAAGAGAGAGCCAGTCAGAGGAAGGGCCCCTCTCCGCTCCCAACTGCGCTGCCAGCTTTTCGTTGTGACTTTTTTGGCAAGAAAGCTGTTGATGTAAAAATACAACTAAACCGCACCCGACATTCTAGCACTGTTGATGCACTGAACGCGTCCACCCACCCCACCGTGTATCTTCAAACTTGACCCCTGGGCAGCCCCGCTTTGTGCCAACGGTTCACACATCCGCTTTGCGTGATTTGTTGCTCTTCGTCAGGGATCGCGTCAGGCCAAACAGCCCCTGCGGGGGGATGCTTCGCCTGAAAAGGAAAAGAAGAAACGGAGAGGGGTGGTGCATTATGTCCATTGCTGTGTCAGACTACTACTCGCGAGGCAGCGATGCCGTCACCGTTAGGGGTGGCGAGTCTTCACTCTCTGTGAGCCCAGGCTGTGGCAGTGACGCACAGGGCGCACCGACCACATTTTATACGCCAGAGCAAAGTATGCCCATTTCGGTGTTCTGTTCATGCGGCAAAACACAACAAAGGGGAGGGAGGGGAGGGGTCTTGGGGGGTCTTCGCGATTGGCAAATTTTCGGCAAAGTTCGGCGGATTTTCTCCCACAAAAAAGGAGGAAAATTCACTGAAGGCGCACCAGAGCGAAGACCCCCAAGGTGCAATAAATATCAGCAAACAACATGGAGACCCTCGGTTGGGGGGTCGCCACCTGCTGAAAACTGCGCGAGTTCGCGACCTGGACCATGTGCAGGTCAAATGAACACATGCGCAGGTTTGCTAGATAGAGCACTGCATAAAAACACTTTCGGCGGCTGATCCCGAAAATTCCCGACAAACGTTGGTGATTCTTGGGGACAGAAAAGATGCCTTTTCAGCCACATTAACATGACACACTAAGGGTGAACACCCGCAGATGCTTGTGTAAAGGACAGCCTGCTGTCGATACTGCGGCCTCCAGCGGCCCAGACAGCCACGAAGTGAAGAGAAGCGATATTATGGTTGAATGGTGGGGTGGTCGAAACCAGTCTGTACTCCTGCTGGGTCGTGAGATGACAGCAAAAAACAATGCGACAACACGCCAACCAGCTTCTTTTGTTGGAACGCAGTCAACCCCCCCACTCGCACCCCCACCCACTCTTTGTGCGCACAATGCACTCCGTCGTGGATTGAGTGAGGAGGCTGTCATCAGATCCCAGCTAAAAGGGCACAGAGCAGGTTTCCCCCTGGTTTCGTCAAACGATTCGAAACTATCTGTGACCCCGCTGGATCAGTCCCGCTCGCCGAAGGAACAAAATACAATTCAACGCCACTCCGAATGACTGCGCTGATGCAGTCGCGACACGGGAAGAGTTCGGAAAATCCGGGTCGGGCGGCAGGGCCGGCTGCATAGCTCTCAGTGACTCGGTCAAATTGACTGACTGACTGTGACCCACAGACAACTTGTGGGTCAGAGTCAGTCAGAGTGAGTCAGCAAAATAGCCCCCAGACAACAGTTGGGTCAGCATCAGTCAGAGTCAGTCAGTCAATTTGACCGAGTCACTGTGCCTGGCTGGGAGACCTCAGGGCCCAAACAGGCACACCCCAGCAATGTGACACATGGTTATTCTCCCCTACGTCAAAAGTGGATGCCACCACCCAGCACACAAATTGTACAAGGTGGCCACATCGGTGCGAATCCCTGAACGGGTGCAGAAGTATTGAACAAAATGCTAGCATGTTGCACCTGGCAGTCTGAGGGGGGAGCTGCCGGTTTGGACCCCCAGCTGGGGATCTTTTCGACAGAAGAAGATATGCGTGGAAGAGATAAGGGGGGGGGGGGTGGAATAATATTGCGAAGAAGGGTCGTGTGACGGAGGGGAGGGGGGGGGAGGTGGGGACGCGGAGGGGTGCGCGTGGCAGGCGAGGGGTCACACTGTATCTGTGAACCCTCCGTTTGCGCTGCTTTCCGCAACAGTGGGGTTTCTGGAGGAGGGTGGTTGGGAATGGCGGCAAGAAAAATCCGCCATTTTGGTGCGATCAGGGATCGGAAATGAGCCAATAATGGGGGGGGGGGGAAGCCGCTTCTGAGCCGTTTCCTACGGTTCCCCATCAGCACATTCAGATGAAGCGTGTGATGTCTGCACCTTGGCCTTGTCCCGCTTCCCGGCACGCTGGAAACACTCGATTGCAAGAAAGGGAACCGCAGCGTGTGCCATCATCACACATACGCTTTCTTTGAATCTGCTGTGGTGCAGCCGCAACAGGCCCGATATTCACCGTGTGGGTTGGGGGAGGGAAATGGTCTGTTGAATAAAAATATGCAAAGATCATGCGGGGATCACCTTAGGAGGGCGGCAGTCGGGCGGGGGTTCTGAATAATGGTGTAGAAGTGCTATCACGTTGCGGGGGTAGCTGCCAGTGTTTGCTGACAGGGGCCCCGCAGCAAAGCAGACAGAATAATAATCTCTAGTTGTGGGAGGTCCTTCGCGTTATACTTCATCTTTGCGGTATATTTTCGGCAAATTTTCGGGCATTGTTCAGCGTACTTCTCCTACAGATAGGAGCGAATACATCAAAACGCACCGTTGTTGGCACCGCAGCGAAGACCCTCCCGCCTACCCGCCTAATTTGATTTCAGGAGAAACACATCGATGGAAGAAATATGGGCAGGTCACATGTAGGATTGCTTCCAACTGGGGATCAGGAATGAGATGTCCCGAAATCACCCGGAAGAAACTCGCCTCGGCGGATAGCCTCACATGCCCTCACTGCGGAAACCGGATGCGTGTGCCTTGCCTCTTCCCCCCTGGCATGGCGTCGGAGGATTGGGGCACGCCCCGTCTGGGTTTCCGAATGCACTGCGTGTATGCAACAACAAGAAAAGAATATGTCGGTTGCATTAGCCGATCAAGCTAGATTTTCTGTTGTTTTTTTTAACATAGCCCGCTGATGGCAATGGAAACCGACAGGATATAGATTGGTAGCAGAAGGGATGCCCGGATGAACACAGTTGTTACATCAGGACAGGTGATCCCGATGATGCAGGGTGGGGTGTGGGCCAAGATCCAGCAAAGCACACAGAAAGATGCCTTCAGCTGGCTGGGCCTGGCAGATGAAGAAAGTATCACCCAGACAGAGTCATAATCGTACAAAATCACAAGACCAAGGAAGTAGTGAGCTGAGAGGTGCGCATTACGGCGACACCCCATTTTCATTCTCCTGGGGAGGGGTGGGGGCACGAAAAACCACACCGCCGTGGCGGCTGCCGCCACACTTCAAGCTTAGAGCACCACCACCAGCGGAATGCGTGAGGCAACCGCTGTGAGCGCTGATGAAAATGCGATGACCTCTGCACAGGTGCCCGCTTCCTCCAGCCCTTGTAAGGCAAGATGGGCATCATCACCGTTGAGGTAGCTGCGAACGGCACGATCGTAGGGTGCCCAAGCGTTGACACGCATGTCCACCTCGTACATCCACTCATGCGATATCAGCGACATGCTGCCTACAGGGGCGTCGGGCACGACTTCGTACAGTGGCATGTCAGTGCCACCGATCAACGGCGACACTGCGTCGTTGTGGGTGCGCTTCGCGAGGGTGAGGTGTCGTGGGACCATGCGTATTTCGTGGTGGAGGCGGGACTCAGCCTGTGTGACCAAATCGCATACGGCAGTGATCCCGAGGGCACGTCCCGCACGCTCGAGGCCCACTGTGATGAGGGGGAGGCGGCCCATGACGCTGAAGCGGCGCATGTCGAGGCAACCCATGTCGCCACAGTGTGTGCGCCCCGTGGCGATCCCGCTGTTCAGACTATCCTCGCCTGCTGTTAGCAGCTTCACAGCACGGACAGCACCCAGCATGTGCTGGAAGCACTGTCGTGACGCATTGAATGAGGCAAAAACTCTGTCACCGATGAAGACATCCACCACGCCGCGGCACCGCTCCACGTGTGTCAGTGTCTTCTGGAGAATGCGCGAGAAGGCTGCTGCAAACTCATCTGCCTGGCAGTCGAGTTGCTCGATGGTGTGTTTCAGGTTGGTGGCGACCAGCGTGCAGCGCTTCACAGCGAACTCGGCCCGGAACACGTTGGGAGGGTGCGGGCGTGTCTCGACAGGCTGAGCATCGGGGGAGCTGAGGGTGTTGGGTATAGCATCGTCACTGGATGTCACTTCAGGCAGTGCCACCGCATCGACAGGGAGGCACGACTTCGGCAGGTAGGGCTTGTACACACGCAGGTTCGCCAGCAGCTGGTGCAGTGCGCCTGTCAGCCCCCCAGGCAGGAGTTGTGCCGACTCGCTCTGCATCATGGCTTCTGCTGCATCCAGGTCAAACCCGCCAAGGCACACCGCCACGCACTCCGCAGTGTCGATCGCAGCACCCATCGACGCTTTCTCCTGCAGCACCTGCTGTGCAAACCCGCGTGTGAGGTAGAAGTCCAGCAGAAGGATCATAATGTCCTGCAGAACAACAGCACCCCGTATCACCAGAGGCAGGCGGCACGGAGGTGTGTCACAGTCACACACGTGGCTCTCGCCCAAACCTAAGTCCACGTTAGCAGCTGCAACGACCTGGAAGGCGACAACACAGCTGCAGGTCATCACGATGATGACAGTCGTCACCCGCCCATTCAACTGGCACACGAGGCAAAGGTCTAGGAATACAATAACGGTCTGCCACTGCGACGGTGTCCCTTTCTGAGATGCAAGCAGGGTGGCAATCAGCACCGCAATGGTCCACCCATACGTTGCACCTTCGAACAGCCACCCAGGTGCGGACTTTGTGCACATCACATAGGCCAGCAGCGCGACGCTCGGCACCAGCGAGAACGCGACATTCGCGTAGCGGAGGATCTGAGAGTGATAGACCGCCAACACAGCTATCAGCGAGATGATACTCACAACCGTTCCGGCAGCACCCACAGCGCAGGCACGGTGGACACGGCCCTGTGGGTCCGTGGCTGATACATCTGCAAAGCATGTTGTGGCCCAGCCAGCGTTTCGGGGCATGGGTGGGTGGGGCACAGTCCCACACGTTGCCCCTGTTGCCGCATGGTGGTGTGTGTGTGGGAGGGGGGTGAGCGGGGAGGATGTTGCGGTGAAACGCACACAAACAAGCTCTAAATCACACCTGTGTGAGCGGGGGGTGGGGGGAAGCGGCCCCACAGCTGCAACCAAAACGTGTATCTATGGGGCCCTCGCCACCAGATGTGACTGAGTGAGAACACGCTACCAGGTGTGACCGAGAAAAGCGAGCAACAGCCCCACTTCCCCTCACTGACTGACGAGCTGTGACTGGTAGCGAGATCCCCTTATGCACAGGGAATAAAACATTTCGGGGGGTTTTGTGTGGAGAAGAGTACACATCAGTCTACTACACCCTTTGGGTGGGAAAGTGGGAGAGCTCGTCGAGAGGTTATATTCTGAGCAACAGGGCTACTGTCAGCGTCAAGCGACGCAAGGCAAGAGGGAAACATCTGAAACTACGGCACCAGCGCTGCTGACGCTCGATGATTCAGCACAGGGGCCTGTTGTGTGAGGCATCGTTGATGGTGTCTGAAAACTCAGGAGCCTCGCCCGGACCATGCACCAGGCACAACCCTACGCTCTGGCACGCATGGCGGTGCCTTACAGCCGAGGTCTTGCAGGGCAGGGCTGGCATGGACGGCGTTCTGTGGATTCGCACGCACCGCAGCAAGCACCACCTCGGGGTCTGCCTGCAGCTCTGCACTGGCAAAAGGCAGAAGCAGCACAGGGGCGATGCCGTTACTGTTGTTTACCTCGTCCTCTGTGAAGGCGGCGAGTGCTGCCCGCCTGTCAGCGCGTACACTGTCCCCCGCATAGACGAAGGCGCACGGGTCGACACGGATGGCAGCAAGTGCCACATCCAAGTCGTCACGCATCACAGGGTCCATGTTAATGAACGCGAAGTCTGTCTCATTAATAGCTGCTAACGCAACGTCCTTGTCCTGCCGCAACGGGCCAGTGATGTCGGCGTAGGTGGCAGGACCGGCGGTAATTGCCTGCATCATGAAAGATTTGTCAGCTCGGAGAACCTCGCTCAGATGCCCGAACTTCACTCTCCCCTGACGAAGTGCCTCCAGGGCGATTTCTTTGTCCACCTGCAACGCCGGGCTCAGTTGGTGAAAGTAATCCAGCTTGCCCAGAGCAAGAGCCTCCATGACGACCTCCTTGTCCCCTCGTAGCGTCTCGCTCAGATCATTGAAACGTACTGCGCCATAACCAAGAGCCTCCATGGCGACCTCTTTGTCCTCCTGCAACGCCCGGCTCAGTTGGTGAAAGTCCTTCACCGAATACAGTACGCTCATGACGACCTCTTTGTCCCCTTGCAGCGCTTCGCTCAAATCATTGAAACGCACTGTGACATGATCAAGCGCCTTCATGACGACTTCTTTGTCCTGCTGCAACGTGGCGCTCAGTTGGTGAAAGTTATCCAGCTTGTCATGAACAAGTGCCTCCATGATGACCTCCTTGTCCTGTTGCAGCGCCTTGCTCACACCTTCCCACGCAGCACTGTTCCCCAGTGCTTCAAGCACGAAGGCCTTGTCGCTGAGCCACACAGCGCTGTTTGCGCAGTGAGGCACAGCAACGACCGCAACGCTGCGCTGCTCCTGCAGGTGTTTGTCCGTGACGTGTTGCCACATCGACGCGTCCTGCTCCAACGCCGCGATGACGACATCAGCGTCTGAACGCAGTTTGGGACTGGCCCGCAGAAAGGCATTGGGATCGCACCTCACGAACTGCAGCATCACCTCCTTGTCGTCGTGCAGCGAGGGGTGCACCCAGTGTGGCGGGACGAGCCGACCCCCCTCCTCCTCCTCCTCTTCATCCTCTGCATCACCACCACCCTGCTTTCCCTTGAGAGCGCGTGCCAACACCGCCAGAACGCACTCCCGCCGCTGCTGTGCCCACACTGGGATGTCGCAGATCTTCACAGCACCGCTGCGCAGCTGGGCCACAAACTGCGCCACCCCACGCACCACACCCACCCGGCACCCACCCGAGAAGGCGGCGACGTTGCTGACGCACTCCACCCCATCGCACGCGATGCGCTGCCCGCCAACGCTCAGCTCCACGTCCTCCCCGAACCCGAAGGCCTCGCCGCACCGACGCTTCATCGTCGCCACCGTCGCGTTGACATCGATCTCCAGAGGCACCTCACGCCCTGACAGCGTGTCGATGACATGCACATCCATCCCACACTGGTGCGTCTGTCGGAGGGTGCGTGTGGTGGTGTCGGCCAGGGGTGCATGGGGCACTGCTTTTAAAAAGGCTTGGGGTTCTTTCACAGGCACACAGTACGCCTGGGGTGGGGAGGCGGTGGGCACAATCCGCTCTGTGTCTGACGCCGCTGCTATCTTTTTTGCGAGGACACGCAGGCTGAGTAATGGAAGAAAAAGAGAATATTTGCGTCTGCAAATCGAGTCAGGGGGAGAAGAACCAGCGGGTATTCGTCGATCGCGAGAACACCCCACACGCCTGCTGCGGGTGTGGTGTATCCTGCATAATCTGCAGAGCAAATTTTACTGCGTTGTTAGCACAACTCCAAAACGAATGCGACACTGCACCTTGTCGATGATTCCACACTCACACTCCTGCTAATGGTGGCGTCGTGAGTGAGGAGCACCAAGGCATGAGCAAATAGCTTGAAGCTTTCCACCCACATTGAAGCATGCTGAAAAAGAAAAGAAAGGCTTAGCGATACCTCCTCCGGAAACCCGGGGTGCCAAAGGCACCGAAGGAATGCGATTTTTTCATGGAACTTGCCCGTTGGTGGACCACCAGGAGGGGAGGGACCCAGTGTGGGGCATATGTACAGTGTATTGGGGTATACAGCTGCTGAGAAAGGCACTGGCTTGGCATCTTCATCCCGTTGTTGCATGAGACGAACTGCAAAGCCGTTGCCTGGTGAAACTGCAACCACAGATGCAGCAACACTGTGTGATCAAACGTGGTCAAACGCCTCTTTGAGGCCTGCTGCCTTCGCCTTCACAGTTTCATCGATATCGCCACCGGCGGGCTCGAGCTCAAAGCCCGAACCCTCCGTGAGTGTGGCGAGGTACACGCCGTCGTCCTTCTCCATCGCGCCTTCATGCAACGCAGTGAGGGTGGCGCGCAACCTCCGCAACCTGCCCTCGTCCTCCTCCGTGAAGCTGAAGTCGCTTGCAGGGAAGTCACGGATCAGAATTTTGGATACACCGATGGGGCGAGGAAGGGGCGTGTATTGCCAGTCGGTAGACGGCATGATGAAGCCGATGCGGAGGGTTGCCTTCTTGGTGGTGTCGCAGAACAGCATGTCACCCCTGTGCGACTGCTTCACATATTCAATGATTGCTTCGTCACCCCAGTTCCCCATCTCGGATGGCTTCCTGAGCAGCAGCACCGACGTCTTGAGCTCGATGGTGTTTTCGTCTTGGTCCACAACGTCAGGCTGGTAGCTGCAGTACACGTCCGGTGCGTCGCCAGACGTCCAGGCGCCCGAAGCCGGCTCGAACTTAAACGTCTTGAAGGAGCGGGACTTCATTTCCTCGGGGGTGTTGTGTTCCATCTCGAAGCACAGGCCGTTCAAGTTGTCAGACAATTTATTCTCCTTGTGCGCCACATCATCCTGCATATCGGACTTCATGTCAAGGGACACGTACAGGACACACGCCGTGCTTCAGAAGGTAGAAGCGCGCAGGCTTTCCGTTGAAGATTGTTTTCAGCACGCCTCTGCTCAGATACACAGATTGACGTGCCGTCGCCCCGCTCGCGAGCTTCTTGTAGTGCGCACGATCGTCTTCAGAGAGTCCGTCATGATCCTTCGCGCGTTCGTCCTGATACGCGTTTGTGACCAGCGCGCTCACCTGTTTCAGTGCCGTGTTGTAGTCCCGTACGTCACGCAGGAAGGTGAAGATGAACCTATTCAGAACACTAGCCTCGTCGCCATTCCCCAGAGTGTTCTCCCGATGCAGATGCTTTCCCAGGGTGTACTCCAGGAACTCCTTGCCGGAGTCTGAACGAAGGTACTTTCGGAATTGCGTAGGGCCGAAGCCCGGGTCTGGATTCATGTCTACCGTCGGACCACGGGCCTTCCATGCCATTGTGTGCTGAGCTTTGTGGTAGTTCCTGCAAAAGGATGTTGACAGCATTTCGCGCACAAAATTGCAGCATGAGGCATAAAAGAGAAGACAAAGGGGCGGGGAGAGGGGGTGGTGGGTGGGGGTGTGTCACACGGAGCTGCAGCTCCACGGGGGCACGACCCGGCAGCAGCAAACAAACCCTGCACATCCGCACAGTTTGTCTCCCACAGCGCTGCCAGCTATCCTGTTCACTGCGACAAGGGTTTTGTTCCTTGCCTCTCCTTGAAGGATATATCGTGAAACATCAAGGGCCACACCGCTGGGGGGTGAGGGAGTGAGGGGAGGTGGATTGCGCTTGATACGGGGCCCGCATGACACTGCGACTTCGTCGCTCGTCGCAAGAAGCAATCGGCAGTGAGAGGGGCGGTTGGAGAGAACTAGATAGAGAACGACCTGGCATGTCAAGATAGGCATGCAGGCATGTAGGGTAGACCTCGTCCTGGACCAGTGTAGGCGCATGCTACTGTCGGTACCAGGTCAATGGGCCACTGCTGTGTGCAACATTTCAGAGAGGGTTTTGGGCAGTTTTGCCTGCGGCTTCCAGACTTATGGACGACGCAGGAGCGTACGTACCTTGACAGAAGGCGGGGTGATTACAGAGCATAGACACAGTTCACCCCAGCGTCTGGTAAATAGCGTCGAAAAGTGGCATACAACCGCCGAGGCGAGAGAAGCTGCGCTTTGCGGGCTCTGATGTAAATCAGGCACACAGCTCCAGGGGCTCCTGCGAGCCCACTGCTGCAATTCGCTCGCGCAGTGCCAGGGAATAGTGACCGGCTTTAGCGTGAGTAAATATGTCGTCCACATCTGTCCCCTCGAGATACAACTGCACGCATGAGTCGTAGTCATCCCACGTGTTAGATCCCATGTGGTACATCCACTCCTGGTTGACACAGAGGGTACCGTCCTTCGGAGCGCTCTCCATCATGACCTCGAAGACACGCAGGGGGTTCATGTTGTCCCCGTCCTGCCCAAGGGAGGGGTGCCTGCGGAGGACGACCAGGCGTGGGAGCAGCCGCATCTCGAAGTTCAGCACAGCATCGCTCTGTGTGACGCTGCTGCACGCAATGCTCGAACCTAGCATGCGTCCAGCGCGGCAGATAGCGGCAGCCAGGAGGGGCACCCAGCCAATGACGCTGAAGCGGCGCATGTCGAGGCAACCCATGTCGCCACAGTGTGTGCGCCCCGTGGCGATCCCGCTGTTCAGAATGTTCTCGCCTTCCGTCAGCAACTTCACAGCACGGACAGCACTGTTGGCGTGCTGTACACATTGGCGCGATGCGTTGAAGGATGACCAGATTTTGTCGCCGATGAAGACATCCACCATGCCACGGCACCGCTCCACGTGTGCCAGTGTGTTTTGTAGGATGCGCGAGAAGCAGTTCACGAGAGATTCGAGTTCCGTATCGAGGCGCCCACAAGTGCCGTGAAGGTTGGTGACCACCACGGTGCAGCGCTTCACCGTCATGTCCTCGTTGCTTCGGGTGTAGGATGTGCTGTTGGCGACTGAGGATACTGTGGGGACACAGGACTCTGACTGGCTGATAGATATCACGGTGCTCACTCCATCAGGGTCCCCCGCAGGTGCTACCGCATCGACAGGGAGGCACGACTTCGGCAGGTAGGGCTTGTACACACGCAGGTTCGCCAACAGCTGATGCAGTGCGCCTGTCAGCCCCCCAGGCAGGAGTTGTGCCGACTCGCTCTGCAGCATGGCTTCCGCTGCATCCAGGTCAAACCCGCCAAGGCACACCGCCACGCACTCCGCAGTGTCGATCGCAGCACCCATCGACGCCTTCTCCTGCAGCACCTCCTGTGCAAACCCGCGTGTGAGGTAGAAGTCCAGCAGAAGGATCACAATGTCCATTGTCAACACAACACTGCTACTATCCGTCGGCAGGCGGCACGGAGGTGTGTCACAATCACACACATGGCGCTCACCCAAGTTGAGCACAGGGTCGACAGCCGCAATGAGTTGGAAGGCGGCAAGGCATATACACGTCATCCCAATCGTCACATTCGTCACACGCGGGCCTAACTCGTTGACGAGACACATGTCCAAGAACACCACAATGGAGTGCCACTGTCCAGGCGTCCCATTCTGCGATGCAAGCAGCGAGGCAGTGAGCACAGAGATGGTCCATCCATACGTTGCACCTTCGAACAGCCACCCAGGTGCGGACTTTGTGCACAGCACGTAGACCAGGAGCACAGCACTCGGTACCAGCGAGAACGTGCTATTTATGTAGCGGAGGGGCGAGTTCACCATGCTGGACGAGGAGCTCACAGCCATGAACGACATGGCGCCGATTATCACACCTGCCATGCCCATGACCACTGCGCGCTTCTTCATCCCTGCCTGCAGCTCCGTGTCACCGTGCACTGCAACATGGTCGAACACCCGAGTGCAGAGTGTTGTGAGTGGAGGCATCGCACCCGACCCACCCCCGAAACCTGGAGACGGGTGGTGCCAGGATGAAGCTTGGAAGCAACGTATATCGGGCATCAGCACTGGATCAGCCAGGGCTTTATGGATTGTTCACCCTTCCCCGTGCAGGATGGAGAAACCACGAGCTCCCCCACAGGTTACCCAACGCTGCCACGGGTCCATTGAGTGCGAGCTAATGTCTTCTCAAAAATCCTCGAGGAGGGGCGGGCGGCGAATGCTTGGCACCGGAAGTATCTACCGCCGAAGCGGTTGTGGGAGAGAGAGAGAGGGGGGGGGGGGGATGGAGGTGCGAGTACAGGCGTGTACGTGGGACTCATTTGGGGAGAACGGGGACGCACACAGGGTCGAGCTCCTAATGGGCAGAGTCAACACACTTCCCTCATATTCGACGTCGCGTCAGATTGTGAGGGGTGATCACGGATGTGATCCACCTGATTTTGACCCGAGTTTGGAGGTGGTAAACTGGAGATTGGTTTCGGGCAAAATCAGGTGGGTGATCTGACAATATGGCTTGAGCTGTGTGGGGCACAAGGCCTCGCTGGCCAAGTTATGTCTTGGTATCAAGGTTTAAGAATGTGTAAATTCCTGCAGAACTTACAAGTTTTGCTTGTCACAACATTGGGGGGGGGGGTGTTTTTTGTTTTTGTTGCCTTTGTGTCAATGCACACTACAACACCAAATACCAAGGGTGGGGGCGTTCTGTCTTTAGTCCTGTTTCATTCGTGTGCTCATTCTGAATACAAGATGATGGAAACAAAAGGGAAAACAGGCCTCGCTGGCCAAGTTTGACACCGCCCTTCCCGTGACGCCTGTTGGCAATATTAATTATCACCCACGGGACGTGGCACTGGTCACGAGCTACCGAAACCGGGTGGCTTCTGCTCCTGCGATGCTGATGAATGATTAACCCAGTGCTGTGAGGGACTAACAACATGAAAGGGGGTCTTCGCTATCGATAGGGTGGTTTTCGGCAAAACCCGGCATATCCACTCGCAAATACAAAAACTTTGTGTCTGCAAATCAGAAAGGGGAGAGAAGAACCAGCGGGTATTCGTCGATCGCGAGAACACCCCACACGCCTGCTGCGGGTGTGGTGTGTTCTTGAGACCTCAGCGAAGACCCAACAAGGGCAAATGAATCGGAGACTCGGGGGATGAGATGGCAAGCAAGCAATGCTCTGCATTTTTGACCGTTTTGCATCCGCGCGTGGGGAAGGGCTGTGCCTGCGTTTTTGAGCCTTCCGTGCGACGCCATCCTCTCGCTCGCCCTGAACAGGTGCGGAACGAGAACCTGGTGGGATCACGACCCAGGCAGACACAACCAGCGCTGTGCACACAACACTGGTGGGTGGGGCGAAGTAGGGCCCAGCTGTGTCAGGCGAACCCAAGCACTTCGCCGTCACCCGCGGTAACGTGACATGGGTCACGAGCAATCGATGGCTTCTCCTCCTGCGACGCTAATGAAGGAATGGCCTAGTGTGTATGATGAAAACATCATGAAAATTCAAAAAGGGCAAATGAATCGGGGGAAGGATAGCCGGGGGGAGTGAAATAGTAGCAGAAAAAAATAGCACCGGAGGTGACCTCAATAACTCGGTATGCAGGTTGTGTCCGAGATGTAGCGTGTGATCTGCCTGTGATGTGAGGAAGGATGGGTTGGAGGACAACGTCGGGGCGCCGAAGACACGACGCGTGGGGGAAGAAAGAGCTGGAGAATTGACAATTAGCGAAGACAAATATCTGCAGGGGTTGGCCTTGCAATTGCTGTCGCAAATCAGATCTGTCATGGAAATGACGCGTGGGTTGAGAAACGTGTGAGCGTGGGGCGCCATGCAATCAGAACCGCACCGACAATGGGTCACGCGAGCCGTGTTTCTGAATCATCTGTACAAAAATATGGCACTGCTCACCATTTGTGGAAGCGAGGCAACTGCGCATCGCCTGCACATCTGCACCATCAAGATAGTTTCGCACACACCGGTTGTATTGTTCCCATTCGTCAGGGTTCGACTCTAACTGGTACATCCACTCCTCGTTCTTCACCGGAAGGTCGCCGTTGAGGACATCGGGCAGCACTTCAAACACGAGAGTATGGAGGATGTATAACGAACTGTAAATTCTGTAAAATTTTGTAAAAAATGGGGGGATTTTTTTGGAAAAATGGCCAAAAAAAGAGTGTGGGGAGTTGGGTCCAGTTTAGCAAAGTCCGTGTATTTGGACGCGGCCCCTCAGATAAGGAAGCCGCGTCTCAGGTGCGATATGGGGTGTTGGAGAATTTCAGGGTTCGGCCCGAAATTCCCGTTCGAACCGCTATCCCAGGTCCGACTCAAAACTGTGCTGGGCTCTCGGAGACGGGAGCCCGAAAGCGGGAAGACCAAGCCAATTGTTTTTCCGTGCGAGGATCACTCGTCGACACTGTGTGGAAGCCCTGCAGGGCACATCCATGAGACGCATCACAACAGAAGGGACAGAAGAACATGAGGCCACGAGGAAGCTGGCCGTGTATCGCAAAGTTTTCGACAACGTAGCATGCCCGAGAGGAACGTTCTTCCCGTTCCCATTCAGGGTACGGTACACCTGAGGACAGCAAAAGACGGTCACCTTGCAGGCGGGGCAACGCCTGCATGAACGCAGATAAAATTGCAGCATACGTTCCCTGCATCAGGAGCCGGTTGTCAAGCCTCCCGTGTTGCAGTTGTAGGGCTCCGAATAACACCCAGTTTCATCGGACCGTAACGAGGATCTTGGCATCGACGAGCCACAGACTGTGACACTTTACAGTCGGAATCGCGTCCGACACCTGGTAGGCATTGCCATGCCGATGGAAGGCCCCCCCAGCCCATGGGGGGCCCGGGGTCTCAGACGGTGGGAGGCACTCCAGAGTGGCGTGTGGCCTCCGACCGGCGCGGACTGCGCTACAACACCGCAACCGAGGGCACCTGCAACTACATTTGGATGCGGGACACGGCATCTTCTGAGATGCTCGGCGGGGAGAGGGGGTCTCTCTGTACCTCCTAGGGAAAGCGGACAGAACGAGGTAGGCACTCGGAGATGGAGCCGAGAGGGGCGGACGGGGGTTCTTTCAGGCAGCGCCGCAACAGCGAGAAGAACACGTGCAACCCCAGAACATGAGGCGCCGTGACGGAGCAACAGGAGAAAACCATAAAAACAGGGCGTCCGGACGACAGACAGGCACGGGACTGGAAACGCAAACAAACAGACAGCCGAAAAGAAGTCGAAGTGAAACGGTTGTACAAAGGGCTCGGCTTTACCGACGTCCTTCGTACAGAGTGAAACGACGACGCCGCCGGGGTGTTTTTGGGTGAAAATCCGGGCAACCCGGGCCCTTTGGGAC
This sequence comes from Rhynchopus euleeides, assembly GCA_963210315.1. Lineage (NCBI taxonomy): Eukaryota > Euglenozoa > Diplonemea > Diplonemida > Diplonemidae > Rhynchopus > Rhynchopus euleeides. The sequence goes on from OY723304.1 coordinate 911,062, forward strand.
CACATAGGCCAGGAAAGGCCAAAATTTTCGACTTTTGAACGATTTTGAACGATTTTTGGCCGTGCTCGTCGCGTCCCCCGGTGAGGGGGGACGCTGTTTCGTGTTCTCCTTGCCGCACGGAGGCATTGCCTTACGTCGCCTCTTCCTCTTTTCCTTTATGGGCGGGTTAGTCTGGCTCAGAGGGCGGGACCGTGCTGATATGCACAGTGACGACTCTCCCTTTTTTGTTGTGCCCGCCTCCTGCCGAGTCGTGGCTGCTGCCTCTCAGACTGGGGGCGGGCGGTCGCCGACGCTGACGCGCCTGGCGGCCCGTGGAAAGTGACGTGGGTCTGGGGGTGGGGGGGGGGGGTGCTGGGGTGTCAGGCCGAAGCCCTTGACCGCTGTTGATTTTTGCAGGTTTCACGAGATCAGGTAGTCCTTCTCGCTGTGCTCCGTCACCCCTGCCTCAGCCAGGTAGCGTAGGGCCCCCTTGCAGTTGTGCAGCAGCAGGTTGTGCACGCTTGTGGCTGTGAGGTGGTGTCGGGCTGACGCTGTCGCGGGACAGCCGAAGAATAGGTGCTTCAGCGAGACCCCAGGCGGGGGGCTGTCCGGCGCAAGCTTCAGGCAGGGTTTGCACGGTGGTTGTGCGCTGCCCGGGACGTCGTGGTCGTACACCAGGCGGTGGTGGTCGGCCCGGAGGCGGCGGATGGTGGTTTCCCCTAAGCGGGTTGGAAAAGTACAGCTAGTCGGGATCAGCTAGTCGGGCTTTTTTCTTTTAAAAGATCTTTTTTCTTTTAAAAGATCAGCTAGTCGGGCTTTTTTCGGAAATTTTCCGATTTTTCACAGTGTGGCAGTCCGCAGACACAGATTTTCGGGTCAGAAAAAAAAAATTTTTTCGACCCAAAAATTTCGGATTTTTTTCCGGAGGGTGTATGGTGACCATCCCGGAAATCCGAAAAAAACCTGATTTTTCCTGATTTTCGGATTTTTCTCGAAATTCGCCCTTGTGTCAACCAGTGGCAAATTTTTCGGAAAATCGGGAAAAAACAGGAAAATCCGGAAAATCATACACCCTCCTAGTGTCTGGGGGGTGATATGGCGGAAAAATTTTTGGGGTGTTTTTGGGTGAAAATCCGGGCAACCCGGGCCCTTTGGGACCACATAGGCCAGGAAAGGCCAAAATTTTCGACTTTTTTCGGAAATTTTCCGATTTTTCACAGTGTGGCAGTCCGCAGACACAGATTTTCGGGTCAGAAAAAAAAAATTTCGACCCAAAAATCAGGGCTGTTCCTAACTGGGGGGCTTGTTCCCCACTTTCAGGATTCTGAACTTTTTTTCTAAGAATTTTTGTAAGGGGAAAAAAAGTTTTTTTCTAAGAATTTTGTTAGGGGAATTTTTTTCTAAGGTTGTTTCGCAGAGGAAAAAACTTTTTCTAAGTTTTCCCCAGTCGACAGGGCGCGCACAAGGATGGAAGGGAAGTCTGTCCCACGTACCGTTCGCCTTGCTGGCCAACTGGAGAGCCAGACGTTCACTACCGTGGCCTCCGGCGGCTGGGGGGCTCCGCCCCCCAGACCCCCCTGTGGCGTACGTCTCGTACTCAAGTCCTTCGAATCCCAGCAAGTCGGGGTCCAACCACTCCAGTCGCCTCTGAGGACGCAGCCAACTCGCACAGAATCTGTACGCCCACACGAACAGATGTTCGCTACCGTGGCCTCCGGCGGCTGGGGGGCACCGCCCCCCAGACCCCCGATGTAGCGTGTGCCCGTCCATCTATCTCACTTCCCCGGGTACAGCGCAGCGTAGGAGGTCAGCGCCGCATCCATGAAGCGCTTCTTCGAAGCCTGACTGACATCGGACAGGAGGTCGGGCTTCCCCACCTGGGAGGTACACTTGCCGCGTTCGCGACATGCGTGACACGCGACACGCTACCTGAAACGTGAGTGTGCCTTGCTAACACGGGCATTTCAACGGTCTGCCGGCGACCGTTCCCCAAACCAGTAAACCAGCAGTTTTGGAAAATCGGAGAGATCACCCTGCTGCGCTGAATATGGTGCGCACCACTGCAAAAATCCCCGGGAGCTTTTGGGCTTTCAGACCTGAAGGGGCCAGCACGTGGGTGGCGTCGGGGAGTGGCAGCTTTGTAACTGTCCTCCAGCTGCTGGCATGTCCAGCCACATGATGACGCGGAGAGAAATCAGAGAAAAAGTCCCGCCTGACGGGCACGCGCCTGGAAACTGTGGGGGGGCGAGCAAAAAATCCCTTGTAAAAATTCTTAGAAAAAACCTGGTTCCCCGACCCAAAAAACCTGGAAAAAGGGCTCGTTCCCCGCCCAGGCCTGCCAAAAATTTCGGATTTTTTTCCGGAGGGTGTATGGTGACCATCCCGGAAATCCGAAAAAAACCTGATTTTTCCTGATTTTCGGATTTTTCTCGAAATTCGCCCTTGTGTCAACCAGTGGCAAATTTTTCGGAAAATCGGGAAAAAACAGGAAAATCCGGAAAATCATACACCCTCCTATATTCACTTTCTGGCGTGATGCCCATGTCCTTCCGGTCACAGGTGGCACGCTTTCTAATCGCAACCGGGCAAGGCACGAGCCGCGCTTCGTGCTCAAGTTCAGAGTCGGACTTTGTCACAGGGGTGCAGAGTATGGGAAGCCCGAGGACGCGTCCCGCACGCTCGAGGCCCGCTGTGATGAGGGGGAGACGGCCCATGACGCTGAAGCGGCGCATGTCGAGGCAACCCATGTCGCCACAGTGTGTGCGCCGTGGCGATCCCGCTGTTCAGAATGTTCTCGCCTTCCGTCAGCAACTTCACAGCACAGACAGCACTGTTGGCGTGCTGTGCACATTGGCGCGATGCGTTGAAGGATGACCAGATCTTGTCGCCGATGAAGACATCCACCATGCCACGGCACCGCTCCACGTGTGTCAGTGTGTTATTCAGGATGCGCGAGAAGAAGAACATGAAGTCTGTGCTGTCTGTGTCCAGATACACAGTGCTGCTGAAGATATTCGTCACAACCACCGTGCAGCGCTTCGCAACCAGTACCGGTGACTCTGACCTGCAAGTCACGGGGCTGGGGCCGCTCCGCAACGACGCGACAGTCAAGATGTCAGTGAGATCAATGCTGATGGGTGGAAGGTCGTCGTCAAAAGGGAGACACGACTTCGGCAGGTAGGGCTTGTACACACGCAGGTTCGCCAACAGCTGTCGCAGTGCGCCTGTCAGCCCCCCAGGCAGGAGTTGTGCCGACTCGCTCTGCAGCATGGCTTCTGCTGCATCCAGGTCAAACCCGCCAAGGCACACCGCCACGCACTCTGCAGTGTCGATCGCAGCACCCATCGACGCCTTCTCCTGCAGCACCTGCTGTGCAAACCCGCGTGTGAGGTAGAAGTCCAGCAGAAGGATCACAATGTCCATTGTCAACACGACACTGCTACTATCCGTCGGCAGGCGGCACGGAGGTGTGTCACAGTCACACACGTGGCGCTCACCCAAGTTGAGCACAGGGTCGACAGCCGCAATGAGTTGGAAGGCGGCAAGGCATATACACGTCATCCCAATCGTCACATTCGTCACACGCGGGCCTAACTCGTTGACGAGACACATGTCCAAGAACACCACAATGGAGTGCCACTGTCCAGGCGTCCCATTCTGCGATGCAAGCAGCGAGGCAGTGAGCACAGAGATGGTCCACCCATACGTTGCACCTTCGAACAGCCACCCAGGTGCGGACTTTGTGCATAGTACATAGGCCAGGAGCACAGCACTCGGTACCAGCAAGAACGTGATATTCGCGTAGCGGAGGGGCGAGTTCACCATGCTGGACGAGGAGCTCACAACCATGAGTGATATGACGCTGAGCATCACACCTGCCATGCCCATGACCACTGCGCGCTTCTTCATCCCTGCCTGCAGCTCTGTGTCACCGTGCACTGCAACATAGTCGAACACCCGAGTGCAGAGTGTTGTGAGTGGAGGCATCGCACCCGACCACCCCCGAAACCTGGAGACGGGTGGTGCCAGGATGAAGCTTGGAAGCAACGTATATCGGGCATCAGCACTGGAGCAACCGTGCTGTGCCAGATTCATCGACTGACTACCGATGGAAGAGGGGGGCGACATGTCGTCCCAAGCGCGCCACAAGATTTGCAACAGAAACCACAGACGCGACACCCTGGAGCTGTCGGAGATCAAGAGGACCTGGGCAGACACACCCAGCACTCCCAGGGAACAGAATGATCCTCCTTGAGGCCCGGCAACAAGCCGAACCTGGAGGGCGAAGCCAACAAGACCAGGAATCAGGAGGCGCCTTGAAAGCACCCCGTAATGCGAGCACGCTGGAAGCCGCGACCGCGGCGCTGTCACATAAGGCATCTCGCTGCAGAAACAGGGGGACACACACAGCCCAGTGCCTCGACAGAATAAGTGGGACACCCCGAATCATGAATCTGCCCCGTTAACGGCTACCGGGTATTACCGGGTCGAAAAACGGGTATTACCGGGTCCGGTAATACCCGTTTGCCCGGTAATACCCGGTTATAGCCCGGTAGCGCTACCGGGGATTTTCCATGGGAATTTCCCTTTGTTTTTGGGTTGATTCCCTTCCCCTTAGCAGTGTGTTGTGGTCGACATTGGATTCTATGGCGCATGGGGTGATCGAAAGCCGGGTTCCGCAGTTCACGTCTGGTTTGTGTGGCTCACTGCAGACTTTTCGAGTTTCGCAGCAATGCTGACTACTGCACGGTGCCCACACACCACCTGAGCCCTTCCAGAGCCGGCGGTGTCGTCAGATCAGGCAGTCGATCACACGCGTAATGAGACAGGCGTGATCATAGGACCACCTTCCTCTCCCAAAGTCTGCGAGCCCCATTCCATTGGGGGGCAGTGACTGCCTGGGCCAACAGGGTCTTGGGGCAGGCACATTCTGAACCAATGAAGGTTCCATCACAGAGAGGGCACTGTTCCCGTAGCTTCCATCATTTAAGGACCTTGGCTCAGAAATGCAGAAACGGTGCGTCACCAAATGGTTGCAAAGTGGCACAGAGCGAAGGGCTCCTCGTTTTCAATGATCGATCCTTCGTTCAGGGAAGCCATCTTCTCTTACCCCAGGCTCGAGTGGTCACGCCAGCTCCGTTATTCGGTCACATCGCTCTGCTGGCTGGGTGCTTGTCGCAACACATACCTGCGAGCAGCCAACGAGCATTATGGTACCGAGAGATGCTTCTTGGCGTGGCCGGGCTTGTGGTTCCTACCACAACAGGTCACAGTACGGTGAGCGGACTTGCTATATTTGCTGGGGTGGCTTCAACACGGGCTCGCCACTGGACTGCCCTCGGGCCAAGGTGGATAATCGCACCTGCCTTCGGGACGCTGAGTATCCGCCCCGTGTATGATGAGCGGAAGCTAACCAGCCTGCAGTCGACCCACGTGGTGGCCTGACGACTCCCAGACAACGGCTGGTTTGGGCAGGTGGACGGGAAGAGCTGGTTCTGGAGTTGTGGTGTCGACACGTTTCCATTTTGAGAAATTCTCTGTGATACGCTCCACAACAAGACGCCCATTCCCATGTGAAGCCTCTCTGGCGACACCCTTGACAAGAGCACCTGGCACTCTGTACAGGACCTGCAGCTAAGATCCGGGCTGGTGCGGCAAGGTATTTGAGCGACCCCTTACGATATGATGCAATCCAGAGAAGTCCCAGCAAAACGTGGATTCGACCAGGCCCTCAATATGCACGAGTTGCGCCTGCTTCTTGTCATCTTGCCTGGCTACTGGTCCCTCTGATAAATCATCAGCTTGGTTCGAGTCGGGACAAGTCATGATGCATGCTTCAAAGAACTTAGCCTCGTGGACGGCCTGTTGTGTGACGACACGCTCTGCCTCCGTGGAAGCGGACGAGGCCATGAAGTGCATTGAAGAGGGAGGGAGAGGAGGCAACACACGGAGGACACAGGCACAGACAGGGGGGTGTGTGTCCCTCATAGATCTTGGTTGAACGAACAGGTGTTGGAATCAGGGCCTGGGCTCATTATCTCGACCTTTGTTTGTGTAATCATCGGGGCACGCCACGCCAACACAGCCCCCCACCGCCATGCCGCAAAGCCTGCCTCATAGATCTTGGTTGTACTGAACGTGGGTGTTCCCCAGCCGTTCCCACTCCCAGTGTTCCCAGGGCCGCCCCTGTGAGGGGTGGGCCAGGAGGGGCTGCAGAGGCTGGCCTTCAGAATAACGCAGGGGGGTCACCTAACACCTGACATTCCCCCCGCGCACCTTCCCTTGGACTGCCAGACGGAAGATCACCAGAACCCTGCAGTTGATTCACTGCGACACCCCACGAACCATCCCTGTACCAAGGAAATTCCCACGGAAAATCCCCGGTAATACGAAAACGGGTATTACCGGACCCGGTAATACCCCCGATTTTACCCGGTAATACCCGTTTTTGACCCGGTAATACCCGGTAATGGAGGCCGATTACCGGGTTTCCGGTAATACCCGGTAATACCGGTTACCCGTTAACGGGGCAGATTCATGCCGAATGCAGGAATTGTCCCCTCATGCACGCAACATACAGAAATGGCGCCGAGGTCCGCAGACATCGCAGTGGTTTTCCCCTGAACACCAGTGGCCAACGCAGCGGAGGGACACGTGGGTGTCAACATGCATACCCCTACACAATAATGGGATAGTATGAGGCAACACCATAGATATAGTACACAACCGGGGGGGGGGGGGGGTAGGCAAAATCTTAAGGGGTGAACATTACGGTATTTTTCACATAGGCGAGGAACACGCACAAAATGACTGCGAACTTGAAACCCCGGCCCCTGGGAGTATTTGGGGGCGGTCTGGGTGGTTTTTGGGGGCATTTGGCCACTTCTGAGCCAATCCGTGACCATGCTCAAAAAATTGTAGTGGTTTGGTTCCGGCCCCCTCATTTGAACCCCCCTCCCGACCCCGTCCCGCCCTACTTGCTCACAACATTCCGCCTTTTCGTTTCCTGAGTGGGCACTGCTGCCTTCGGTTCAAATTGGGAGTGCAGGAACGTGACAAGCTTGGGAAGGAGTGCCTTCTCAGTAGTTTCTCCGCTGTTGTGTTCTGCTGCAAGCGCGCACGCTTCTGCAGCAGGCATTCAATCTGGCTTCGTTCGGAATTCGGCCTCTTCTAAACCCCTGTGGACATCCTTCGCTGCAGAGGCAGATGGGGTAGCCTTTTTCCTGAACATGCCTGAACATGTTCAATTCTTCAGCAGAATGGGTCACTGGCACACCGGTGAGTGCCTTGTTGTGCTTGAACTGTGCGATCTGTGCTGCGCGGTGACTATTGAGATCAGTCAGGACATTTGGTCCGACAGGTTCCCACGTGATGACTCACAGAAACCATTTATCGCGGGGACCGCGACAGCTTCGCCGTGGCCACACACCCCATCCTTGTCTACACGGTGGCCAGGATGTCCGGGATATCCCGGGTGGGAGGTGGAAACGGGAGGACCCGAGGTGTCAGATATCCCGCCTGGGTAGGACATGTCCTCCCCCCCCGGGAGGACATGAGTCCTCCCGCGGGAGGACTCATGCCCTCCCGGGAGATGGTGTGTCAAAAAATGTGAAAAATGCCGTTGTCCAACGGTTTTTGGCCCCACAGGGCATCCCCCGGGAGGACGGAACACCTCCCGCGGGAGGACTCCTCCCGGGGGGGAGGACGTGACCTTCCCAGGCGGGATACCTGACAGCTCATGTCCTCCCGGGGCAGCTCCCTCCGATGCCCACCTCCGACCCGGGATATCCCGGACATCCTGGCCGCCGTGTAGAAGTGGACCAGGGTGACCCCTATGCATTCGACGGAGGGCACGTCAGAAAGCCCCCCGAGTGACGCCCTTGCATGCGCGGACGCATACCAGGCTTTGTTGACAAAATCGGTCGAAACCTGACAGAACACCCGCTGAAATGTCGCCTTTTTGGCCCGATAGTGCTCAGATGCCTCATCAGGGGCGGCGGAACGTGGTACATGACGTGGGATTTCGATGATGCAGGTGACGGGGTGATCGGGAGACTCAGCCGGGGAGGGGTTCGGTACCAAACCACTACAAAATTTTCAGCATTGCATTTTAGCCCCGTTCCGGGCCACCAAAGTGGGTGTCTCACACCCAGGGACGGTTTTTGGGGTGGTCTGGCCACTTTTTCAGCATTTTTGGGGGGTTTCTGTCCGAAAATTGCCTATGTCGAAAAATGTCGTAATGTTTACGTTTTTTGGTACCTTAAGACGGCCCCTAGGGGGGGGGGGGGGGGTCCTGAAAAGGAATGAAATATTGAAAAGGTGGTTTACATGAGCAGGCAGGGGTCGCGGCTCGAGACCCCCTCCAGAGAGGACGGCCACTGGCACTGTGCGTCCTGAGCTTCCTCTGGCTGCGCCTGACAGTCAGGGGAAACTCAGGGCGTTCGGAGGGCCCAGAAACCCCACCCTCCGATATGGATGAAAGAGAAGGGGAACGAAATACACCAAAAAAAACAGAATAACGTGCCAGGTTACAGCGAAGGATCCCGCTAGGACATTACTGAATAGACCTGACAAATCAAGGTGCCTGTGCCATGCCGAGAAGCCAATACACCAACAAGTCACAGTACGGGTGAACTGGAAGGGCCAGTAGAAGGAAGCGGAGTATTGTATCAACGCAACACGTCACGGGAGACGGCAGCCGTGGCTAGTCGTACATTTCATCAGGAGTGTAGTGGACACGTGTGGGATCTCAGATAACGCGACACGGGCGGAGTGCAGAGCTGAGCAAAACTGGGAGGGCGGGTGAACCCACCTCCTTGTGCACACCTCCCCCCGGTCGATGACGAGAGGGGGTGGGTCACAAGGGGTGGGGGGTGTGTCGCATGATCCGAGAAGGAAAGGCACAGAAGGTGGCACCAGTTGACCACGCCGAATCATCGAAACAGACATTTCGCTTCCGGCGAAAAAGGACAAATGCACTCCACACCGTCTCCAACAAATGTAAAAGAACAGCCCCGAACTCTCGTTCGTTGGGGTCAGAGCTAAAGCTGTATTGGGACCAGAGACAATCAAGTGGCATGAAGCATGTGCGATAACCCCAGTCGTATGATATCCTTCGTGGCGACGCTTTGTGGGCTCCGAACTGACCGGAAAAATATGCTGTGAAAAGATGATGAACGGGTCGTAGCGAGGCAGAGGAACGCACAGGTTTGGCACAATACTCTCTTCTTCTGAATAAACCGAAGATTGACTGAGTTATACGATTCGCGAGGAGCGAAGGCAAATAACTGCAGGGGGTTGGCATTCAATGCTGTCGCAAATCAGATCTGTCATGGAAATGACGCGTGGGTTGAGTATTCTGTGAGCGTTGGGCGCCATGCAATCAGAACCGCACCGACAATGGGTCGCGCGAGCCGTGTTTCTGAATCATCTGTACAAAAATATGGCACTGCTCACCATTTGTGGAAGCGAGGCAACTGCGCATCGCCTGCACATCTGCACCATCAAGATAGTTTCGCACACACCGGTTGTATTGTTCCCATTCGTCAGGGTTCGACTCTAACTGGTACATCCACTCCTCGTTCTTCACCGGAAGGTCGCCGTTGAGGACATCGGGCAGCACTTCAAACACGAGAGTATATTCACTTTCTGGCGTGATGCCCATGTCCTTCCGGTCACAGGTGGCACGCTTTCTAATCGCAACCGGGCAAGGCACGAGCCGCGCTTCGTGCTCAAGTTCAGAGTCGGACTTTGTCACAGGGGTGCAGAGTATGGGAAGCCCGAGGACGCGTCCCGCACGCTCGAGGCCCGCTGTGATGAGGGGGAGACGGCCCATGACGCTGAAGCGGCGCATGTCGAGGCAACCCATGTCGCCACAGTGTGTGCGCCGTGGCGATCCCGCTGTTCAGAATGTTCTCGCCTTCCGTCAGCAACTTCACAGCACAGACAGCACTGTTGGCGTGCTGTGCACATTGGCGCGATGCGTTGAAGGATGACCAGATCTTGTCGCCGATGAAGACATCCACCATGCCACGGCACCGCTCCACGTGTGTCAGTGTGTTATTCAGGATGCGCGAGAAGAAGAACATGAAGTCTGTGCTGTCTGTGTCCAGATACACAGTGCTGCTGAAGATATTCGTCACAACCACCGTGCAGCGCTTCGCAACCAGTACCGGTGACTCTGACCTGCAAGTCACGGGGCTGGGGCCGCTCCGCAACGACGCGACAGTCAAGATGTCAGTGAGATCAATGCTGATGGGTGGAAGGTCGTCGTCAAAAGGGAGACACGACTTCGGCAGGTAGGGCTTGTACACACGCAGGTTCGCCAACAGCTGATGCAGTGCGCCTGTCAGCCCCCCAGGCAGGAGTTGTGCCGACTCGCTCTGCAGCATGGCTTCCGCTGCATCCAGGTCAAACCCGCCAAGGCACACCGCCACGCACTCCGCAGTGTCGATCGCAGCACCCATCGACGCCTTCTCCTGCAGCACCTGCTGTGCAAACCCGCGTGTGAGGTAGAAGTCCAGCAGAAGGATCACAATGTCCATCCCTAATATGATAACACTCGTGTCCGTCGGCAGGCGGCACGGAGGTGTGTCACAATCACACACATGGCGCTCACCCAAGTTGAGCACAGGGTCGACAGCCGCAATGAGTTGGAAGGCGGCAAGGCATATACACGTCATCCCAATCGTCACATTCGTCACACGCGGGCCTAACTCGTTGACGAGACACATGTCCAAGAACACCACAATGGAGTGCCACAGTCCAGGCGTCCCGCTTTGTAATGCGAGCAGAGAGGCAATCAGCACCGCAATGGTCCATCCATACGTTGCACCTTCGAATAGCCACCCAGGTGCGGACTTTGTGCACAGCACGTAGACCAGGAGCACAGCACTCGGTACCAGCGAGAACGCCACATTTATGTAGCGGAGGGGCGAGTTCACCATTGACACGGACAAACGTATGGCCATGAGTGACATGAAGCTGATCATCACACCTGCCATGCCCATGACCACTGCGCGCTTCTTCCTCCCTGCCTGCAGCTCCGTGTCCCCCTTATCAGTGAAGTAGTTGACAACAGGGCGCCAGCACCAGGCACATGCCATTGTCGGTGCGCGCGTTGCCGCTTGCGCGACCACCGTGTGGGTCCCTGTATGTGCAAGGTGTCATGGGGGAACCAGGCACACGACATGACTGAGCGCAGAAGAACAAAACAGGAACTGAAACCTGCCACAAGCCTGTGGCTTGCTTTCCAGACCGCTCGGCCTGCACAGCACATCAGTCTCTTCAACATCGCTTTATCTGGCAGGCAGCCCACCCTCTTCCTTGACCTTGGAGAAGGCATTGGATGTAACATGATCCCATGGATGCAGCTCTTGAAGGCTACTCCCACGACGGCAAAGCAAAAGGTACGGTACAACAGGGCACGACGCCTGGGCGGGGATTTGGTGCTGTCGCAGTCTGCACAACACACACCTGCATACGTATACTACGATTGGTACGAACATCACAATATTAGAGATCACCCCACAGCTTGTGTGGTGTTCGCTGACGTTTACTGCCACTGCGCTGGGGAGAGTAAGCAGCAAACGATCCTGGGCGACCAGGTGCACAGGATCCTGGCAGGGCACGTACTACATACGGCTGACCAATTACCGCATTCCAACGCCGCACCACCAGGCCATCACGTCCCTTCGAAGAAGGATTCAAAGTGCCACAGTGAGCAATGATTTGTTCACCTGCACCGTGCTTCTGATGAGCGTAAGTGAAGACTGCACAATCAAAGTGTCTACACTTGGCAGTCCTTTCTTTCCCGGGTTTTGAAGGCCGTTGGTTGTCACGGCCTCGACGCATCAATCAGTCTTCTTCGCATGTGCACGCAATAAATACCATTCACAGATCTCGGACTGAAGGAACAGAAACAATCGCAACTTGTATTTGGGTCAACGAAATACAAGAGGAAAGGAACAGATTGTGCGGATCAAAAAAAAGCAAGATTTCTTTTTGGGTTTGGTTGTCGTCCAAATCCAAGAAGTTTTTTCCATTCTGCGAAATATTCAAAGACGCTACTTTGGGCGAAACGCAAAAAAAATCGTGAACACGGTGGGATCTTGTAAATTTTACATGTATAACTACAAGTACCGTATACGTAAATATTATGGAACGTAAATATTATGGAACGGGCCCATTTTTGGCCGGTCCGTTCCATAATATTTACGTTCCAAAATATTTACAGGGCCAGTTGGGGACTCGGTGGTGAGGACGGCTTGCGTCAGGAATCGCGCGAAAAGTGCACGAGTAGGTCCCGTCAGGGACTCTGTACGCCGTCCGATCACCTGGTCCAAGTCCCCGAGTCGCAGAAAGCCCTGTAAATATTATGGAACGAAAAAAATCTGGAACGCCAACCCACCAGCGTTCCATAATATTTACGTTCCATAATATTTACGTTCCAAAATATTTACAGGGCCAGTTGGGGACTCGGTGGTGAGGACGGCTTGCGTCAGGAATCGCGCGAAAAGTGCACGAGTAGGTCCCGTCAGGGACTCTGTACGCCGTCCGATCACCTGGTCCAAGTCCCCGAGTCGCAGAAAGCCCTGTAAATATTATGGAACGAAAAAAATCTGGAACGCCAACCCACCAGCGTTCCATAATATTTACGTTCCATAATATTTACGTTCCAAAATATTTACGTATACGGTATATACATGTATTATACATGTATAATACTTGCATGTCAACTATTATACATGTATAATACATGTATATGCCTGAAATATACATGTAAAATACATGTATATCAAGTAAAAATACAAGTATAATACTTGCATGTCAACTATTATACATGTATTTTTACTTGATATACATGTATTTTACATGTATATTTCAGGCATTTACATGTATTTTACATGTATAATACTTGTCATGCAAGTATTATACATGTAAAATACTTGCATGACAAGTAAAATACTTGCATGCAAGTAAAATACATGTATTTTACTTGCATGCAAGTATTTTACTTGTCATGCAAGTATTATACATGTATTTTACTTGTCATGCAAGTATTTTACATGTATAATACTTGCATGACAAGTATTATACATGTAAAATACATGTAAATGCCTGAAATATACATGTAAAATACATGTATATCAAGTAAAAATACATGTATAATAGTTGACATGCAAGTATTATACTTGTATTTTTACTTGATATACATGTATTTTACATGTATATTTCAGGCATATACATGTATTATACATGTATAATAGTTGACATGCAAGTATTATACATGTATAATACATGTATACCGTAAACGGAAAAAGGGTGGACCGTAAAAATGTTCCAAGTTCCCAAAAAAAGGCCAAACGTTCCATCTTTTTTACGGTCCACCATTTATTGGGACTGAATATGGAAAAGACAATGCGATTTTCGCCCGCGGGCTGGTGGGTTGCGGGGCGCGGACTGCGGCCTCCACGCCGCAGACTCCCGCACGTAGGCCTCCCGACCTCCCAGCTTTGGACCCTCCCTCCACCACCGCAACCAACACCAGCAAGAGAAGCAAGTCCTCCCTGCGTGTGGAAAGGGCACGATCACCACCACTCACCTCGAGACTCACCCACCACCACACCTCGAGAAGTGTAGTACCATGCAAGGAGCGTTCCGGTAGAAGTAAAAGTAGAACCTGCTGCACGAGCCCACAAAAGCAGCCACAGTACGGCAGGGCGCGCAGACAGAAGCTGAGACCACCGGGCTCCCTCCGGATGTAAATTCGTGAATCAGTGCCCGGAAAATTCAGGGAAATCGTACTCCTTTAGTGTAGTACACCCTGCAGTAACTGTGGGAGAACAGTTCCCGGACGATGGTGAGCGCACACTCTGTGTTGAGGCCCTGTGGTGTTAATCCTGCAGCTTCAGTCGTGCGATTTCCTTGGTTCCTTCGCGACTTCGTCGAAGGAATTCGTAAAAAAAACCGCCAAGTCCACTATCCCAACCGTAAAATAGGTGGACCGTAAAAATGTTCCAAGTTCCGGAAAAATCCCATTTGTTCCATCTTTTTTACGGTCCACCTATAGTACGGTTCACCTTTATTACGGTCCACAATATTTCCGTTTACGGTAATACTTGCATGTCAACTATTATACATGTATAATACATGTATATGCCTGAAATATACATGTAAAATACATGTACCGTAAACGGAAAAAGGGTGGACCGTAAAAATGTTCCAAGTTCCCAAAAAAAGGCCAAACGTTCCATCTTTTTTACGGTCCACCATTTATTGGGACTGAATATGGAAAAGACAATGCGATTTTCGCCCGCGGGCTGGTGGGTTGCGGGGCGCGGACTGCGGCCTCCACGCCGCAGACACCCACACGTAGGCCTCCCGACCTCCCAGCTTTGGACCCTCCCTCCACCACCGCAACCAACACCAGCAAGAGAAGCAAGTCCTCCCTGCGTGTGGAAAAGGCACGATCACCACCACTCACCTCGAGACTCACCCACCACCACACCTCGAGAAGTGTAGTACCATGCAAGGAGCATTCCGGTAGAAGTAAAAGTAGAACCTGCTGCACGAGCCCACAAAAGCAGCCACAGTACGGCAGGGCGCGCAGACAGAAGCTGAGACCACCGGGCTCCCTCCAGATGTAAATTCGTGAATCAGTGCCCGAAAAATTCAGGGAAATCGTACTCCTTTAGTGTAGTACACCCTGCAGTAACTGTGGGAGAACAGTTCCCGGACGATGGTGAGTGCACACTCTGTGCTGATGCCCTGTGGTGTTAATCCTGCAGCTTCAGCCGTACGATTTCCTTGGTTCCTTCGCGACTTCGTCGCGAAGGAACTCGTAAAAAAAACCGCCAAGTCCACGATCCCAACCGTAAAATAGGTGGACCGTAAAAATGTTCCAAGTTCCGGAAAAATCCCATTTGTTCCATCTTTTTTACGGTCCACCTATAGTACGGTTCACCTTTATTACGGTCCACAATATTTCCGTTTACGGTATACTTGTAGTTATACATGTAAAATTTACAAGATCCCACCGTGAAGTCAAGAGGGGGGGGGGGGGTAGGGGGGGTCACTGCACCCAAAAAAGCCTGTACATAGGCCAAATTTTGAGAATCGAGTTTTTGACCCTAAAAAGGTGATTCTGCTGGCAGAAAGTGCCCAATATGCTCCGGAAACTCATTTCCGTCCACTCCCAGGGGGTGGTATGCCCCCGACGATGCCGTTTTTGTCGATGAAAATTTTTGTGACACAACTTGTACCTGGACTGCACCCCACAGGGCACGTCAACCAGAGCAAACACACCTCAACCTGCCAGAGGCACAGAAGAGCTGGTGTTGTTGGTTTTCCTGAACCCGAATAGGTTCTCGGTGCCCTCCAGAGGTCAAAAGTCAAGCCAAAATGAGGTGCGAGCACAAGAATTGTTGTGGGAGAACCATGGTACAGATCGTGTCACATTTTGCGGGTGTTCCAGGGGAGCTCTCAGCAGCTGGGTCTGCGGCACGGCGCATCCGTTGCCAGGGAGCGCGTCTTCCGGTGTGGTGCCATGCCTGTGATCATGTGGCACAGGGGCGCGACGCGAGAGTCCCTACACTGCCCCCTCTGACGGGGAGGCAGCTGACTGGAACAGACACCTGGTACAGCAGGCACGAGTACAAACGGGCCAGAGGTACGCACAGCAGAATCAGCAGAAGCGCAAGATTGCCCGTCTCCGCCGCCAGCCCCGACTCCAGATCGACGGCATGACGAGAGTACTCTGAGGACGCGCTCCCTGGCAACGGATGCGCCGTGTCGCAGCTCAGTTGCTGAGAGCTCCCCTGGAACACCCTCAAAATGTGACACGATCTGTACCATGGTTCTCCCACAACAATTCTTGTGCTCGCACCTCATTTTGGCTTGACTTTTGACCTCTGTAGGGCACCGAGAACCTATTCGGGTTCAGGAAGACCAACAACACCAGCTCTTCTGTGCCTCTGGCAGGTTGAGGTGTGTTTGCTCTGGTTGACATGCCGTGTGGGGTGCAGTCCAGGTACAAGTTGTGTCACAAAAATTTTCATCGACAAAAACGGCATCGTCGGGGGCATACCACCCCCTGGGAGTGGGCGGAAATGAGTTTCCGGAGCATATTGGGCACTTTCTGCCAGCAGAATCACCTTTTTAGGGTCAAAAACTCGATTCTCAAAATTTGGCCTATGTTTGACCCAGTGACCCCCCCCTAGGGCTATGATGGGAAGGAAACGTGGAAACGTTTCCGTTTCCGTTCCCGTTTCCGTTTCCATATTTTCGATTTCGGGAAGGAAACGCGTTTCTTTCCGAAGGAAACGCCTGTGTATTTTGCACTGAAAAAGTTTTCAACACACACCAGCACGAACAAAAGGCCACCACACCGAAGGAACAGGCCACCCAAACCCGCCCCCAAGACTTCGAAGAAGCGCGGCTTCAGTGTGGACCGGTCCGGAGATCCTCGGTCAGACCAGGGGAAGTCCAAGCGACTGTGGTAAACGTGTGTTGTTTCCCCTGCTTCCCCAGTGCAAAGAGGGCGTTTCCTCAAAATAAGGAAACGTTTCCGTTTCCGTATCCGTTTCCGTTTCCTTATTTTCGATTTTTCGATGGAAACGCGTTTCCTTCCCATCATAGCCCTAGGGGGGGGGGGGGGGTAGGGGGGGTCAAATGCCACCCTTTTACGTGGACAAACACGATTTTTCAAAAAACCGGCGCAGAGGCCCCAAAGCCCCCGTAAACCCTCCAAACCCCCCCAGATCGGTCCGGAAACCCATCGAACCCCACTTTTCCACCATTCCGGGCACCTCAGGTGCCCGAATTGGGGTACCTAAATTTTGTGCCACCGTTTGGTACCGGACAGTGCCACTGTGTGGGAGGTTGGAAAAGAAAATGCCCCAACACACCACATCTGAGGGTTGCAATGCATGTTGCTTGCCAACCACGTCATCCGGTGGGTGTCAGGCGCTATGTAGGTGGCATTAGCCAGGTCTTCGATGAGTTCTGGCTTGTATATGTACCTCCCTGCCACCATGCACCGGGAGGCTGCCTGTAGGTACGGAACAAGTCCAGATGGTCGTGTGATTCCTGTGCAGCAGTGCTCCACAACCGGGATGTGTTGACAACGACTGTTGCAACACGAGCTGTACATTCCGGGAACACACGAAGTGCGCTGTCGTGGTACCCATTGTGCCAGAATTGGTAGTTGCTGCGGTCTACTTTGCCTGGCCCAAGAGCACTGGTACTGAACGGTGCAATATGCGTGGCGAGGTGAATACAACGGAAGCGCGCAAAGTCAATACAGCTCTCGGATGGCGGGTGGTGGTGCCACTAGTGTGTGACGTTCACTCGAGGATACAACGCATCACAATGAATCAGCAACCGTGGACCGAGTACAATACGCTCTCTGTGGCTGGTGTGGGGGACAAAGGCAGTGCCTGTGCCGCAGGCAGGGAGGTATATATACAAGCCAGAACACATCGAAGACCTGGCTAATGCCACCTACATAGCGCCTGACACCCACCGGATGACGTGGTTGGCAAGCAACATGCATTGCAACCCTCAGATGTGGTGTGTTGGGGCATTTTCTTTTCCAACCTCCCACACAGTGGCACTGTACGGTACCAAACGGTGGCACAAAATTTAGGTACCCCAATTCGGGCACCTGAGGTGCCCGGAATGGTGGAAAAGTGGGGTTCGATGGGTTTCCGGACCGATCTGGGGGGGTTTGGAGGGTTTACGGGGGCTTTGGGGCCTCTGCGCCGGTTTTTTGAAAAATCGTGTTTGTCACCCCCATTTGACCCCCCCTAGGGCAGTGGTGGCAGCGTACGGCCGTACGGTACGCGTACGCGTACGCGTACGCCGTACGCACTTTCTGAAAATCGCGCTGCGTACGCGTACGCAGATTTTGCGTACGGCTGGTATTCCAGGTCTCTCAGCACACGGTAGGCCACCCAGCGGGTGGCTGGGCCCTGGCCTTTGCTCTTGCCTTTCACAGATGGTTCCTTGCCGCGCACGTGGCGAATAACTCGCAACACCTGCAAGGACACCCGCAATCATACTGCAAAAGGTACCACTTCCGACTGGAAGGCTCGAAGGCTTCCCCTGGTACACCTGAGTTCGACTGTCGGATTTGGTGTGCGGCCATGGCCGTCTCCTGTGCTCCATAGACCGCCGTACGCAGCGCCGTACGCGTACGCGTACGCCGTACGCACTTTTTGAAAATCACGCTGCGTACGCGTACGCAGCCACCACTGCCCTAGGGGGGGGGGGGGGTTTACGAAACCGCCTTCGCGTAGTTGTCTGTACACCCGGTTCCCTCGCGTGTAGATGTGCACCGATGACTAGACTGTGAGCAGGTCGACACTGTGTGGAACACAGCCCACCCATCACATGTGTAATTTCCCGAAGCAGGCGGTTCTTGCAAGGAATCAATGGCGCTGTGGGTCTTTCCCCAGAAATGCAGAATAGTTAACCCACCCTCTACAAGGCAACCTGCTGGCACAGCTTTGCAGAGAGCGAAGACACCTAAAGGATAAGTAATGCATAAGGGGGTGGAATGGCATGAGAAGGACACGGGGCAGCAGTGTTTTTTCCATGCCGGACGGGGGGGTACAAAGTACCCCCCCGGCGGGGCCAGACCCAAATGTACCCCCCCGGGGGGGTACATTTTTTTAAACTTGTTCTGTACTGAGTAAGGGGCACTTTTTGGCACGTAGGCCGCCGAAAAAATATACTGTGGCTTCGGGGAGCCCAGCTCTTTCAAATAACGACACTTTCTGGCGGAAAAGGTGTGGGTGGTGGGCCCGGGTGTGGGTCGGGAGGGTGGCCGACTACATCCAGCCTGAGGGTCCCTGTCTGAAGGGGACCCCCTGTGGCGTATGTCTGGTGAAGTCACATCAGGTAGCCTCAGGAAGACGCAGCCATCTCACACAGAATCTATCCACCCGCAAGGGACAGATGTTCACTACCGTGGCCTCCGGCGGCTGGGGGGCTCCGCCCCCCAGACCCCCCTGTGCTGTGTGCCTGTAGACATATGCCCAGCCACCGAAGGCAACCCCTTCTTTACCCCGTCCACCTGGCTGTATCAGATGGCCGAGCTGTTCAGTGCAAGCCTCAGCTACACTACAATGCCACACACACGTGGGCAGAGAGTGAATGCAGGGACAGGCGTGCATGCACGGGCCGGATCTCAGAGGCATTGCACAAGCACCTCCAGACATCAGCTACCCGAAGTGCAATGACTTCAAGGACCGCAGGGAGGACGGCGGGAGGGGTGTGGGGCTAGCGCCAGCCACTTTTCTTCGGCAATTGCTGACCCCTTCGTGCCCAGTAAGACACAGCCAAGCCAGCAACGTTCACCTGTGACGACCAACCCCTCCAACTGACCTCGACCGGTATCGTGCCATCAGTTCGTTGAGACGGTCCCAAATCTGACCGTTGTATCAACATACAAAGCCCACGGGAAGACGTCTCATTGCGGTTTTCGGTGTCGGCGACGGGATAACTGTCACAGAGCTGGCACAGAAAGCCGCACAACGTCAGATTACTGCCAGAATACTGCAAATGAAGCCCTTTTCCGGACACACCATACACCTTAAAAAATGTACCCCCCCGAATCCCGATTTCCGGAATCCTGGAAAAAACACTGGGGCAGGCACAAAAAAAATCGGAATTTCATTTTTCGGAACGCAACCCACTACCTCCAGTGGCCGGGACACGGGGTTTGATCGTCGAGAGTGAATGGAAAAGCAAGTCTCCAGCACCTTCTCGCAATGTTAGCCCTTTTTGTAGTCACGACACCAGATATGCTGTACAAGGCAGATCAATGCACAATGGGGACACGGGGGGGTGGGGTGGGGGCGGTGAAGGACGCAGTGGATTCCCGACCGACCCCCAAAGTGGCCATGCCACTGGAAGTGGCAGTTGGGGCGGGGGGGGGATGGGCCTGCTTTTCGGGAGTCAGACCCGCCGAAGCAAAAATGTAAGGTGTACAGAGGCGACACCCACCCTCGTGTCCGAGATGGGGTATACGCTTGGCCTGTGGAGTGCCACTGCCGCACTGCCACACAAAGTGGAGAGATCCCATCCCCCAGCTGTGCGCATGTTGGAACGAACACCACATACACACCTTCCCACCCTCTCTCTGTCTCAACAGTTCTCTCAAGCGGTTTACACCTTGTGTGGTGCTCTCTCCGAAGCTCCAGCTCTGACGCAAGCTGTGGTCAATCTCTGTGGAGTGGCCACCACAGCATAATCACAATCACAACGCGAAAACCCGCGCAAACTGACGCCGCTGCTTGGATGTCGCTGAGTCGCTCCTGAGGGGATGTGGATCTGAGTCCAGACTGGGGCTCAATGGAAGGAGCGCACTCGACGTACCGATCTGCGGCGCCCCCTCCATGGAGTAGGTGGAAGGGGTGGCCATAGTGATGGTTGACGAACGTGCCTTGCGTGGCGCCCGCCTTTCTGCCACCTCTGGGAGTGCGGTGTAGGTGCGTGCGGCAGAGTTAAGACCATATTCATCAGCGCTGGCCATCGAAATGGACTCGGCAGATAGCGGGGAACCCATCTGTGCCATCAGGGCGCTGCTCTTCTGTATACCCCCGGTGCCCCGTGATGTGTCCTGCTCTGCCGTCTTCGACAGCAGCATGTCATCGCCGTTGATAGACTCCCCGAATGAATCGTAACCCTTTTTGGCCTCCCCATGTCCGAAGTAGCGGTCCATCCCTGCACGCACCCCAACGAAGAAGAACCAGTGGAGGAGAAAGGCTTTCACGCTGGCGCCCTTCCCCTGCCGCCACTCCGACCACTCATCGAGGACAAAGATGGCGGTGTCTGCGACGAACTTCGCCATGATGAGGTAGACCACCCAGAACCCAATGGTGTCCGCAACCTGCGCACCCCAGTGCGTCGAGGGGTCCTGTTTGTCGGACCCCATCGCGACCATCGTGCAGGTCAGCATGACTGTCTCGGAGAAGGCAATCAGAAACTCCATCACATTCTCATATGGCGCGATGTAGGGGCGGCAGACCAGCAGGGACAGCGCAAAGATGCCTGTGGCGAGGGTCATCCCGAGGGCACGCGCCCAGCACCCGTCGCGGTTTGTCGGCTGCCAGCCGGTGAATCCCGCGAGAACCATCAGGAAGAAGAGCTCGACAGACAGAAAATACCTCCACTTCCTGTGGTAGCCATCGTAGACGTGGTGGTGGAGGTGGTGCCATATAGGGCCCCCTTCGGTTTCCTTACACTCCTCCCATTCGTGCTGTCCCCAGAAGACGCGGATGTGCCACCTCTGGTTTGCCGCACTATCCACCCCGTCGAGCTCGCCGTAGCGCGCGTAGCGCAGCGAGGCGCGCGCTGCGTGGAAGGCGTACCCCGGAAACCCCACCCCCACCGTCGCCAGCACCAGCACACCCAACACCTTGTAGCCCGCTGCGGAGTAGGCGATGCAGGTGACTGCGCTGAGCACCGCCCCGCCATAGAGGAATGTGAAGGGGATCGTCACCCAGGTGAACCTCCCGTGGGCAAGGATATACCGCACAGACCACCTGTGGTCCAAATCGGGCCGGGAAGCGATGTCCCCCCGATACCGCAAATAGAAGTAGCCTGAGATGAGAGAGCACAGCCCTGCCATCCCGACATGCATGATGACGGAACCCACCAGGCCTCCATTGTACTCCCTGAAGCTGCCATCCCCTAGAGCCAGCCCAAGGGGGTTTAGTGTCCTGTCGAGCTGCTCTGGGCCATCCCCGGGGCAGAGCATCGCGCGGGTGACGAGTGCAAGAAACCCTGCTTTCGAACCGGCAGAGGACCCAGCGGGCACCGCAGCTGTGACGACAGATGACACGGCTGTCACGGCGCTCCGCTGCTCCTGGAGCTCCTCCTGGCTTGGGAGTGCGGAGGTTTCAGCCTGGAGTGTCATTTGTGCTCTGCAGAGCCCCGCGTTGCATATCGCAGCCCCGTTGGGGACGTCGAAGAGCTCCGGGTGGAGCTTGAGCCCGACGTGCTCATCCATCGGGCTGATCGCCTTGAAGAGGGGGTCGCTGAAAAAGATCTCCACACCGCCCCCCTTCTTCGACGTCACGATGACAAACTCCGGATTCGCCCTGGCCCGGGCGACGATCCCCTTCGCCGCATCGGCATGCGCGACGCTCGTCCGGATCTCAACCAGAGGCTGCTCTGCGCTGCTCCGCACCCCCACCGAGAGGGCGACAGAGCCATCCGGGGCTTTGATGCAGTAAGGTATCGCAGCACCGAAAGGCAGGGAGAGGGGAACCCCCGACACTTGGAAGGTGGCGTAGGCCCCGTCGTGGGTGCGGACATTCCTGGAGGTGAACCGCTCCTTCTCGGCGTCCGTCGGGGGGGTGACTGACACCTGGCGGATGTCCACCGAAAAGGTAGGGAGGCCCACCGCGGCGCCGAGGCTGTCGCGCAGCGTGCAGGTTATGTTGGCCACCCCGGTGGGCGCGTCGCCCGAAACCTCAAAGCGAAGAGATCCGGTCCCCCCCACGACGGTCAGCACCGGGGTGTTCGTGAAAGGCGCGCCCCCCCCCGCAACGCAGCTGCCGGACACCGCCTGCCCCTTCTCATCTGCGGCTGTCAGGGGGCCTGGGCGGATCTCCGTGAGGAAGTGTGCCTCCACAAGCTCAGGCTCGCCCCCCGCGACGGCGACGCGCATCCCCAGCGCCAGGGTGCCTGCAGAGGGGAGGTCGTTAACAGGCCCCACGGTGATGACTGCAGCCTCGGCGGAACGCCACAGCTGAGGGTATGTCTCGTTGCGCAGGGTGCAGGTGACGGGGATCTCGCCGACAAAATCCCGCGCCAGCCCCACGCGGAGGGTCCCGGTGGGGCCGTCGATGGATGGGGTGCAGGGGGGTGCCACACCACGGCAGGTGCAGTCCACAGACACCCCGGGGGGGAGGGGCTGGAACAGGCCTTCCGCCACGACGCCCGGCACCGCCGCGGCGGGTGGCGCGGAGGCACTTGCGACCCCCGCGTGGCGGGCGGAGGAGGGCTTTGGATCCCCACCGTCCTCTAAAACCGACGCGCTGCAGGGAGGGCGGTCCCCGCTGTTGCAGCGCAGCTCCGGAGCCTGGAGAGGGCAGTTGGCCCCCGAGGCCCACCCCTTGGTGCCGCTGCAGGCGAAGGCGGAGCAGCGCTGCGCGGCGGGGTCGAAGAAAAAACACGTCGTGTTCACACCTGTCTCATTCCCGACACCGCATGGCGTCCCCTCCGGGTAGGGCACTGCGAGACGCAGGTCGGGCTGATCCCCTGCACTCTGCTGAAACAGGGTGTCGTATTCACAGCTGTAGACACAGCTCGGGGTGCCGCTTGGGTCGGTAGCGAGCCTGCAACACTCCCAGTCCCCCCGAGAGGTGGATGCGGTGTCACGGTCGAGGCAGGAGAGACCCTGTGTCTGGCACCCCGGGGCTGCTTCGGTGCATTCGTCGAAAACGCATCGGGCTGCCTCAGCATGGCCTGACCCGTGGGCAGGCGGCTCGCAGCTGCATATCCAATCCCGCACACTCAGGGGTGAGGTGGTGGGGTCGCTGCAGGTTTGCCCCACCCCAGAGCAGGTGGTGTTGGCGCAGGTGGGGCACGCCGCGGTGCACTCATCGAGGGTGCAGTCCGCAGCCCTTCCGGCACGCGCCCCAGCCAGAGGGGGCGTGCAGAGGCACTCCCAGGTGTTCAGGGAGGCGGTGGAATGGTTGGTGTCGTTGCACAGCTGGCCCTGCTGCCCGCAGAGACCCCCCTCGCAGGTAGTGCACATTGCCTCACACTCATCCAGGCTGCAGTCTGCAGGGCGGAGGGGCACCGCGGTGCCGGTTGCCGGAGGGGTGCAGGCGCACAGCCAGTCCTGAGTGGAGGACGGCCGGGTGTCGGGGTCGGTGCACCTCTGCCCCGCTGCGGCGCAGATGTCTTTGCCGCAGCTGGGGCACCCTACCCCGCACTCGTCGAGGCGGCAGTCAGCTGCACCCCCCGCCACCGCGGTGCCGGTCTGCGGGGGGATGCACCGGCACTCCCAGTCGCCGGTGGTGACAAGGTGTGGGTCGTGGCATGCCTGCCCCGCAGCAGCGCAGGTCGCGTTGTGCTGGTCGCACTCCCCGACAGGGCAGCTTGCGGCAGCCTGGGCACCGGTGATGCTGGGGAAGCCGGGGCACCTGCAGAGCCAGTTCCCCAACGCGGTGGCGGAGGTGTCGGGGTCTTCGCAGGTCTGGAATGCTGTGGTGCACACGTCGCCCTCGCAGGTGAGGCACTGCGCCACGCATTCGTCGAGGGTGCACGGCGCAGGGCCTGCGGTGCGCTCCCCAGAGGCGGGGGCCGCGCAGCTGCAGACCCAGTTTCCCAGAGCTCCCGAGGATGTGTCGGGGTCGGTGCAGTCCTGCCCTGCGCTGCTGCACGCCCCACCCTCGCAGGTCATGCATGCGGTGGCGCACTCGTCGATGGTGCAGTCCGCTGGGGAGGCCGTCCGCACCCCGGAGAGCGGAGCAGTGCATTCGCAAACCCAGTCACCGGCAGCGGGCAAGGCGTGGCTGGGGTCGTTGCACAGCTGCCCCGCTGCCTCACACGCCTGCTTGTTGGCGGGGATGTCGCACTCATCGAGGGTGCATGCCGCGACAGCCCCAGTGGTGGGCATCCCCACCTGGGGTGCTGCGCAGGTGCACTGCCAGTCGCCCGCGATGTTGCGGTTGGGGTCGTGGCAGTCCTGCCCGGCGGTGGCGCAAGCGGGGGGGTTTGCTGAGGCACACTCATCCTCCCCGCCGCAGTCGGCAGGCCCGGCTGTGGCGGAGGCAGACGCGGGGGGAGGGCATTGGCACATCCAGTCTTTGGTGCTCGCGGCGGTGGGGGTGGGGTCGGTGCAGGTCTGCCCGACAGCAAAGCAGGTGGTGCCCGCGCAGGTTCCGCAGTTTGCGACACACTCATCCAGATCGCAGCTCGTGACTGCTTTGGCGATGGCAAACCCGGATGCGGGTGGGAGGCAGGAACACTTCCAGTCGCCCAGCGATTTGGATGACGTGTCAGGGTCAGCGCATGCCTGGTTTGCATTGGCGCATGCCCCCATGGCGCAGGTCAAGCAGTCCGCGCTGCATTCGTCGATGGTGCACATAGCGGGGCCCGTGATGCTGTGCCCTACCGCCGGTGCCTTGCAGGCGCACTTCCAGTCGTTAATCGAGGAAGGGCTCGTGTTGGGGTCTTCGCAGATCTGCCCCTCGGCGCCGCATGTGGTGTTTGGGCAGGTCGTGCAGGTGTCCTTGCATTCGTCCAAAGGGCAGTCCGCCACTGCGCCCACGGCAAAAACAGATGGGTGGGATAGGCAGGCGCACTGCCAATCGGAGCTCTTTGATAAATCGGGGTCGATGCACAGCTGCCCTGCCATTGAACAGATTCCCTTCTCGCAGGTGGCGCATGACGTAGTACACTCATCCAAGGTACAGACGGTATAGCCTCCGATGCCGTTGTGCCCCTGCCACGGGGGGTTGCACCGGCACTGCCAGTCGATCAGCGAGTTGGGGTTGACATTCGGGTCCTTGCATGTCGCGAGACTCCCGCAGGTGTCGGCAGGGATCTCGAGGCATTCATCCCGGGTGCAGTTTGCCTGCCCCTGCGGCTGGGAGGCGCCCACCGCAGGGGCTGGGCAGCTGCAGACCCAGTCGCCAGGCGTGGTAGTGCTGGGGTCGTGGCACGTCTGGCCAACTGGGTCGCACACTCGATAGCCCACCGCATTCGAGGTTCCATCGCACTCATCTTCAGTGCAGACAGCGACAGCTCCAACAGCGAACGAGGTTGAAGGGGGGCTGCATTTGCACTTCCAGTCATCCGTCTTCTTCGGATCGCTGGTGGGGTCAAAACACGTCTGGTTCGCCGCAGCGCAAGCCCCCTTCGCACACGTCCTGCATTCCTCCTCCTCACACTCATCCAGGTTGCAGAGCAGCACCGGGCCGAGGTACACGACACCCTCCCATTCCTTTGGATCCTGCCCTCCACCCCCAAACTCGCAGAGCAGCTGTGTGGCCCCCGCCAGAACCAGGCCGTTGGCCTGCCACTCCCAGTTGGGAGGCGCCAGCGCCAGAAACCCGACGCCCAGATCTGGATGATTGAACCCAAAGTTAGCAAAATTCTCGCTGGAGCCGGTCATATCACCTTTCCAGAAGGAGAGGCCCACGCCGGATTCAAGCTTCCCCTCGGGGCCAAACACCCAGCGGTAGTAGGTTTGCTGGAGGTCGGGCAGAGACACGCCGCCTGTCAGGATATTGACCCATCCAGAAGTCGTCCCGATGTACCCTTTGACATCCTCCCACTCCTCCGGTGTGGTGATGCTCGCGGGGTATCCCGGGATTCCGAGAAAATCCGGGCACAACCCATCTAGCGTCGCCTCCTCTATCGGGGATCCCTTCGGGACATCCACGTCCACCACCTCATACACGTGCCCCGTGTGGTGGGAGTACATCGGCGCGGGCCCCATGTGGTATGCCACAACCGGGGGGTCCGTGATGCTCGGAGTCCCGGCGAACCGAACCCTCTGGAGCAACAGCCCCCACCAGCTGGGCCCTTGGGGGGTGCCGGAGGCGGTGGTCAGGGTGAGGGTGTATTCCGCGGCGCTCCAGGAACCCAAGGCATCGGGAGGCCCCTCGTAGCCCAGGGTGTCGGTGGGGAGGAACGCCCCTCCGGCGAGAGAGACGACCATGGTGGAGGAGGTTGGGACTGTTTCGGTTAAATCCAGGCCACGGAAGGGGAATGCGGTAACCATAGCTGCCGCAGTGTGTGCCGGCGCGGCGCAGACCTTCTCAGATGGGGGAATGCATGAGGGGTAGTCAAACCTCCCAGGGATGCACGCCTCGCAGTTCCAAGGGGATTTGCCCATCACATTAGGAGGGCACCCCGCGTTGCAGCCCCACGTTTGCCAGCTCCCGGTGCAGGGGACTGCGCAGTCAGCTTTGAACCGGTGGTTCATCGAGGAAACCCGCACAGCCTCGGTGCCTAAGGAAAACCTTGTGATGAACCCGCCCACCTCAGAGCATGCGATAGGGGAGGCCATCGGGAGCAGGGATGTATCGCCTTGGAGGACCGTCTGGGGTGCGTAGATGCGTTCGATGGAGAACGGCGAGGGGTTGGCGAGGAGGCAGCACACTTTCTGGATCCTCCGAGACCCGGGGTTGCAGTCGTAGCCTGGGGCGAGGGTGCTCTGCACAGTCCACCCCGCGAGGAAGTTCTGGGTGGTGCTGCAGCCGAGGTTGGAGAATTTGCTGAGGGAGCTAGCGGAGTCCCCTTCGATAGGCCTGCAGTCGCCCAACTCATAGCGGCAGTCGTCCAGAATGGCAGCGTCCTCCTTGCAAATGTAATTTGCCTGCAGCCCCGGGGCGCCCAAGATCGTGCATCGCTTAAACTCAAGAGACACGAGGGCAGAGTTCTGCACCTCGCAGCTGATGTCAAGCTCGTCGAGGGACTCCGCAGCCCCAACTGGATGGCAGTCTGTCGTGCGTTCCAGCTGGGGTGGGTCACCCCCAATGCAGGTGTAGTTCACACGTTCCCAACCCGAGGCACAGCCGTATTGATCTATGTCAATCGATTTCAAATACCCGCTGCGGCAATACGCGCTGAATGGCACGATGGTGGTCGGGAAAGACGCTGATTTCACACACGGCGAGAGGTAGTTGGAGACAGGCATCGTTGTGCCGAATGAACAGCAGGTGTAGTCGATAGTCTTCTTCAGAAACCCACCGCAGCCTTTGACATCCATCGCGGAGAGGGCGGTGCCTTCTGGGCAGGATATGGTGAGCTTTGTAAACAGCTTGCAGTCGCTTTGCAGCGGCGCACAGCTGGCAGGTGGGGATGGGGGTGCCTTGCATTCTGAATAAGTCCGCTCACCCATGCAGGAAGGTGAGTTGTCTGCGATGAAGTCTATCGATGCGAACAGGATATCGGTCCCGTCGCAGGCAACTGAGAATGCTTTTTCGACATCGTTCATACCCTTTATGCAATCAGATGTCTTCATCACCCCGCCTGCGGAACCAGGGAGTGACAGTGCCACCAGAGCCAGCAGGGCCACAGCCTGCATGCCGGGGCACCGGCACCGACACTGCATCTTGTCACCAGCGCAACATCCCGAATGCGCTGAAGGGCAGCCGGGCCGTTCCATAGAAGTGGAAGCCAGGTCGCCAGACCCACCGCCCCACGCCAACCCGCAAACGGGCCCAGGGCGGCTGTGGAGGGGGGGGTTGGGTGCAGCACCTGATGTGTGCTTGCGAGATCTTATAGGGCTGGCTGGTGGCAAACGTACTCCGGTTCGCCTTCTGGCAGGACACACAGGAGCTGTTGCGCAGGGGTCTGTTCGTTGTTGCTTGAGAGGGGCAGGGTGTGGGGCGAGGCGAGGCGGGGAGGGGAGGGTGTGTGGGGCAGAGCCTGCGCTGGGGTTCCGTCCATCAGCCCCACCAGTTGACACACGGCAACAGCTGGGTGCGCGCCATCAGAGGCCCTGGCTTGGCGCATTCTCATATTTCGCGTTTGCGACATTGGCTTGCCTTGAGAACACCGCCACACAGAGCACACAGGCGGGATCGTCGTCTAGGGACGGCTTGATGTGGCACCACACAGAATAGGTTTGTCGGGATTGACAAAGGCACTGCATTCAGCAGGCCCCGGACCGATATGCACAAGATCAATCACACCACCAATACCGCACGTCCAGCAACAACTAAGATGTGCGGCTCAGCGCATCACTGAGAAAACGAGGCTAGAAAATGCAAATCGGGTGGGAGGGGGAAACATGCGGCAGCCATTTCGGGCGGGATGTACGATACGGGGGCCCGGTCAACCCTCCCAGGCGGACAAGTGGGCAAGGCCACCGTGTGGACACACACAGCCACACGCCACCCTCTGCCATGTTCATGCGCATCCCACAGGTAGCCTAGCTGTCTCCATGGAGGAACTTGTTGAATGTTTCTGTATTTGTTTTGAAATCAGCATCGGTGTCCAGGAGGTCGAAGGCTTTAGGAACGCCGTGGTTCTCGCAGCACTCGAGAACAAGGGAAGCGAAGCGCGCCTGGTGGTCCAACAGCCTCTTGATGTTCGCAACCAGGACAGCCGTGATCTGGTCTGCGCTACCTAACGCAAGGAAGACACGCACCGCCTCGAACACCACCTCATCCGTGATGGTTTTCCTGTTGTGCACTGCGTACTGAATTAGCTCTTGTGCCACATGAGACAGAAGCAGCTTGCGTATTCTGCCCGAACCAATCAGATTATGGGTCACCGTGTTTTGCCAATCTGTATTGGTGTAGTCCACCAGCTGACCCATTTCTTTCAGAGACAGGTGGCCCGAGGGAGGCACAGGAGTCTGCAGAATGAGATGTGTGTGAGTGAGTGTGAGTGTGTGAGCGCTGGGTTTTTTAAAAATGAGCTGTAATGATTCCACCATGCCCCGACAGCCCCATGCGAGGCACAGCTCAGGTGCCTCCCCCACACCCCCTGTGCACCCAGAGAGGCCGCCTTGTGACAAACGACACTTCAGGCTGTGCCCTCTCGAATAGCAGCAGCAAAAGCGTTGCGAAGAGAAGTTGAGTTGCACATCACGCCCGTCACACATTCACTGTGTGCGCAGGAGGTATGCCCGTATCTTGGGATTATTGTGTGTTCGGCAACAACACCCGACCGGAAACCCTTCCCATGTGACACCGGTGTTGTTTGCACACCCCTCACATACCGCGGTCTGCGCAATTGCCAGTCTCCGGAGGGTACCGGGGCCAATGCCAAGGGGGATATACGGCTCAGCATTCTGCACGGGCACCAGCATATCACCATCACGCGACGCACGGTCAGCCAGTACCCGCAATACCTGTGTGTGATGTGTGTGATGGGGTGGCCACGTTTTGAGAGCGGGTTGGCACAGAAGGTGTACTATGAACATACAGTTCCCAGGTGGCGGTACTCAAGCACGTCGCCCTTCACGAAGGTCTGAAGGGCAAGCTCGACGAGGCGGTCCGACCGTGCCTCGAATGAGCCAGGGGGGTCCCTGCAGTGTGCCAGCAGCAGCTGGTTCAATATACGACGCCGTGATTGGGGGTCCGCTTCACCCAGCCGGGAGGTGTAGAGCGACGTGCCACGCAGGGAGCCCAGGGGCAGGTACAGCGTGTGGACGATGGCTTCACACGTGCGCCACCACCCACGGGCAGCGAGGATACCCAGAACCTTGAGGACAAGGTTCCCGCTCATGGGGACGGCAAAACTCTTGCAGTCGTCATGGTAGCTGTTGAAGGAATCCAGCGTCAGCGAGGGGTCCTTTGAGAAGACGGCAATCTTCAGCACGGCAAGTGAGAGGTCGGCGCCGACCTCATTCACGCTCTGTGCATACGAATTGAGGCGCGAATGTCCTCCGAGCTTCTGCCGCTCGCAAGCATCCACCTGGTATGTGGTCAGCTCGCGCACCAGCTGTGCCGCCGAGGCGCTCCGTTCTGCGACTGGCTGGTTCATTTCATCATCTTTCAGAAAGGTTGCGAGCCTCGACGCCACCCTGGCCATCACAGACGGCAGGAGCGAGACGCAGCGCTCAAAGATGTATTTGCGGAGCACCCGGATGCACTCGTCAGGGTTGCTGACCGACAGGCTCTCTATGATATGACTGATGGCAGCAACGTTGTGTGTGAGGGGTTTGTAGTCGACTTCGGCGGGATCTGTCTTCATGGTCGTGGCTACCTCCTTCATTTGCAGGCTCCCGCTCCTTTCAAAAAAGTCCTTCAGGAGGACCAACACCTCCTCTGTCTCCCCCTGCACAGCTGCGAAATGAATCAGCTTCATATACAGATTCACGGTGAACGCCGTCGGCAGCAGGCCGTTGGGAAACACCCCACTCCCGAAAACGGGGAATTGTTTCCTCCTCCTGTCTGTGCCACTTCGTGCAGTGAGTTCTGCATACTTCGAACAATCCCGGATGCACATCGTATCCCCGTACTCTTCGATGCACCTGTCCCTCAGCTGCATAAGCATGAGCTGTGCATTCGCTGGGGCTGTCGTCACAGAGACGAGCTCTGCGATCACCCCCCACGTGTCCGCCTGGACAGCAATCCGATCCTCTTCGAGCACCACCTTCGCAAGACCCACACCCTTCTTTGGAACGCCGGACGTGAGATGCATGTCGAGCACCGCTGCGAGAGCATGGGTATCGATCGGCATGTGTCTTGCCCTCATGGCGTCGAGCACGAGTGCCACGTCCGGCACCCGGTCTGGGTCATCCTTTGCGAACACGGCGATGTTCTCGAGGAGACAGTTCCAGGTGAAGGGGTTGCTCGACACACACAGGTCTGACTCCATGAAGGTCTTCACAGTCGTAGACGGGGCGTGCCGTGCGGTGAACCTTGCGAGAAGATGGTGTGCCGGCTTCTCCAGGATATCGGGGAACTGCCTGTTCACCGCAACGAGGACGTCCATCACCACCCGGTAAAACTCTGGCTTGTACGCCTTCGGAGGGCGCCCCGCTTCAATCTCATCCACCCCGTCGAGCTGTGGGAGGCTGCTCGAGCTGAGGAGCCGAATCCGCGGCTCTTTCGCCAAAAAACGGCGCTTGGACGGGTCCCTGTGCTGGAACTGCTGCACAATGCCCACATCCTTCGACCGATACAACAGGGCGTCGGCTTCCTCGTCGCACAGTGTGAAGGTATCGAGGAGGACAGCAAACGTCTCGTCTACCCGGGGCTCAGTCCCGCAGAACGCCTCCACAGCCCAGTCCTCAAAGCCCTGGGGGTAGATGCTGGTGTCCCCCGAGGGCGCCCCCGTTGGCAGCAGCTTGAAGAAGCCTCCCCGCAGTCGGAGGATAAGCTCGGCAGCCTCGAGAGGCAGCTCGGGGGACAGGGGCCCCATCCGGCCCGCAGCCTTGGTGTCGATTCTGAAGGGGCAGAGCACCGCCACGTCTTTTGCCAGTCGCTCCCGCTCGACCACCTCCGCATCGACTGCCCTTGAGGCTGGCACTGCCTCGCCCGCATCAGCGTTGTGGGAAATGGCAGTTGTGTTGCCGCTCCCCAGAGCTGGCGGCATGGCAGACGCGGTGGAGTCGCGGTAGTCATCCTGCTGCGACTGCGCGTCATCCCACATGCCATGCTCCGCATCCACAGCGCGCATCGCAAGCAGTGTCTCGGGCGACGGCCCCCCGGGGCGCGGGGGCGGGTGTGCAGGCTCCAGGTGCTCATCGTTCGGCGTTGTGTATTCAGCCCCAAGGCTTTCCCCGAATGTGCTGTGGCCGCGCCCCCCCTGCCTCGGCTCCACACGCCCGTAATGTCTGTCCGCCACCTCGTCAAGCTGTGCTATTTCGACCTGCAGGAGAAGGAGGATGGGGGAGGGGGTGAATAGGATAGAATGCAGGCAAGAAAGTCGTTAAGGGGGGCGCCGCCGTGGGTTCCGTGGAAGGGGCATGGCTCACACAGCCTTGCTCTGAATTTTTTTTGTACCAAAGATGGCAGCAATCCCGGTGAGGCGTAGCTGTGGCTGTCATTCACGTGTGGGTGTGTGTGGGTGGCTCAGAAAAATAAACTAACGCAGCCGAGTGAATCACAAGAGAGAAAGGTAGCAACGACAGTTGGCGTTTCTTCGAACGCAGAACACCCCGTGCAGGGTAAACAAAATATGTGCCACCCTATGGGGCATAATAGGGCCTGCAGTACCATACCACATGACCGCGGGTCCGTTTGTGCCGCTCCTGCCGCACCCCCTTGGAGAAGTGAAGACACGCATTCCGTTTTGCGGAACTCCGAAGCGACTGCATTGTTGCTGGCACCACCCTCGGAGCCCGAGAGGGCCCCCCACCTGTTGATGTGACGGTGTTTGTGGGAGTGCGGCCTGGGGCACCTCGCTACTCTGCAGAGGGCAGAGCCAGGGGGCCACCTCAACACCCCCGCAAACTGCAAAGTCGCAGGGGCAGGATCGGGGAGGGGAGGGGAATCGCACTGCAGACAACTCACCGAACAACAGACTAAGCCACACCGCTAGCGCGTACACATACTCTCCGTCCAACTTCCCACCCCCCCCTCCCCCCTTTCACACGAGCGCAACCACCACCGCCCCCCGCAGACTCTGGCAGCCGCACACCTCAAACAATGCAAGCAGTTTTGAGCATGTGTGTGTGTGTGCGTGGATATGTTTTGTTTGCTTTTTGCCCCATCTTCCTCACACTCCCCCCGCCTCACCCCGTTACACCCCCCCACCCCCACCCCACGCCCCAGCCTCACATCCGCACTCCAGGTTTGGTTTGCACCCAGCTACCCCATCTTGGGGGGTGTGGGGCAGGTTATGGTCGGAGCGATTCGGGAGGGGGGGTGGCAATCGGGTGGGTGGGCTGCATGGTGCGTAAACAGAGGGGGTGGGGGTGGTGGGCCCGCCGTCCAACACTGTCAACCTGTGTGGCCGGAGAGACGGCTCACTCTTCTACACAGTGGAGCGAGCGGTGCAGCATTCCCGCCCGGCCCGGCCGACCTACTCCTCCACCCCACCCCGCCTGCGTGCTCCATATTCCCTTGCTTGTTCCGACAAGAGACAAAGGATCGTTGTTCTGAACGGCTTTATACCGTATACGTAAATATTATGGAACGTAAATATTATGGAACGGGCCCATTTTTGGCCGGTCCGTTCCATAATATTTACGTTCCAAAATATTTACAGGGCCAGTTGGGGACTCGGTGGTGAGGACGGCTTGCGTCAGGAATCGCGCGAAAAGTGCACGAGTAGGTCCCGTCAGGGACTCTGCATGCCGTCCGATCACCTGGTCCAAGTCCCCGAGTCGCAGAAAGCCCTGTAAATATTATGGAACGAAAAAAATCTGGAACGCCAACCCACCAGCGTTCCAAAATATTTACGTTCCATAATATTTACGTTCCAAAATATTTACGTATACGGTATGTAAAACAGAGGGGTGGGGTGGGAGGGGCTGGGGGGAGGGGGGAATACTCACTCCACTGCCGGCAAAATGGTTTTTTTCCGGCACCGGTAGCGAGCAAAACTCCCCCCCTCCGTCCCTCCCTCCCGACCCCCTTCTCCCCTCCAGAAGGCCATTACACCGCTCTCCTTGGCGATAGCGCGGCTGCCTCTCACATTGCAACACCCACAGAATTTCGATCCCCCCTCTTCGATTCCTCCTCCTCCATCCCCGTGACACCGCTTCGATCTTCTTCCTGGATTCGCCAAGGCCTCTGGGAAAAAGTTGTGTTTTTTTTTTGGCAGTGTGCTGCATGCATCACACTCCTCCTGACCCCTGTCTTTTCATGTTGGCAACATCCTCATTTGGTGTGGCAGATTCCTGGCGGAGATGTAGGGAATATGCCTTGTCTTTTTGGGCGGAAGGGCAGAGGCACACATCCACTGTGATGGATGTTGACCGCAGTGTCTCCGCTGGCAAAATAACACGATTTTTTGCCACATATTTTTTTTCGTGTTGTTCGTGTTTGAAGAGATGGGGGGATGGCTTCTAAACAAAAAAAAACCCGGGCGAAAGGAGTGGGCTGTATAGCGATTCTGTTTGCGATGCTATACAATGCTGGATTGTGAAGCTGTGGAGTGACAGCAACAAAAAAAAACTGCGACAACAACAAAAAACCCCCCCTCCCCCGAATCACCCCGCCTAATTTTATTTGTTGGAAACACAGGCTTTCACCCACTCAACTCCTTGCGAACCACCGCCCCTCCCCTCCCCCCCGATCTGATCGAGTGTGGCGTGAGTTGGGCCTCATCAACATCCCAGCAAGGCACAAAAAGCATCACCAGTTGGGCCGTGCCGAACTATCAAAAGAATGGAAGAATACACGTGTGCTGGGTGGATGGGTGGAGAGAGGGGGGGGGGTGTGGTAACTTTGCCAACGTGTACGAGTTAACCACGCACACCAGACTGCCTGCCCCTCGCCACCCACCCCCCGAAGCGAATGGGGTGAGGGAGAAGGGCGGGGGGTTTGTTCGAAAGAAATTGGAGCGGGGGGGGTCGAAACAATCTGGACCCGACTGGATTGTGAAGTGACAGCAAGAAAAAAACGCGCCTACAATTGTTTTGGTTTTGTTGGAACGCTCTCCCCCGCCCCCCACACTCACACGACGTGTGAGTGGGGAGGGAGGTTGCATGTCGGCATCATCCAGCAAAAAGACACAGAAGGTTTCCCCAGTTGGCTGCGCCGAACTGTCGAAATAACGTTTCGGTGCGTGCAAAGCAGTCGGTTGAAAAAGAGGGTGATTTCCGAAGATCTTGTGTGTGATGGTAGCGCAAGGCAGGAAATAGCGTTTGCCTCTCTGCTGATGCTGTTCAGGAGCATGCATCGCAAAAGTGCAGAAGGGCCGATCGCATTATCCCACATCGGAAGAGCACACATGACTCACGTCACGTCAGAGACCAGGACTCACTCGACAGCCACCACCACACGCAAGCCACACGGAGGGTCACATCCTCCTTTCAACCGGTGGAGGTGAAAACAATGCACGACAGCAACTTGGGACTGCTCTCGTAATTCTTCAAACAGATGGGAGGGAAGGGGTGTGGTGAGTGGGGGGGGGGGGTTGTTGAAAAAAACACAGATTCTCGAAATTTTCTCAAAACGGTTGAGAGGCAGAGAACAGCAGAGAGAGAGAGAGAGATAGAAAGAAGGGGGGGGGCACGGTGGCCTGGTCAGCTGACTGACCAGGTTTTGACCAGGTCCAAATCTGACCAGGTCATGACCAAATCTGACCTGGTCATGACCAGGTATGACCTGGTCATGACCATGTCATACCTGGTCATGACCAGGTCATTTTCACCCATTTTAACCGGGGGGAACATGTTGAGTGGCCAAGCAGGGGGGACAATTCGCATATTCCGGACTCTCTCCGGCCGTTGTGGAAAGTATGAGTCAAAAGGGTTCAACCATACCCCGAGTCGAGAAAGAAGTCGAAGCTTGAATCATGTTGGGCACAAGGGGAAAATGGTCAAAATTGGCCCAAAATTACCAATAAAATATGCTGCAGTGCAGGGGGGTGGCGGGGGAGGGGAGGGTGGGGTCGGCGACGAAACTTGATGATCAGCAGCTTTGGCCCAAAATTACCAAAAAGGAATGAGGCCCCCTGCCCCCTGCCCAGGTTCCCTGCCCGCCTGGACGCACTCAAGTGCCTCACACCGGGTCCCTCCCCCTGGTGGTATCCCAAAAAAATGTCGAGGAGGTCTGCATCATCCCAGGCCACGCAGAAGGCGTCGAGCTGTTTCACAGCAGCCTCGCGGCGCTGTTTGAAAAGCCATCGCACCACCCACTTTGACAAGGAGTGGGGCAGGAAGCTGACACGGAGTGAAGAGGCCGACAAGAAGAAGGCCAGGACACTGCCCGCAGTCTACTCCATGCGTGTCTCTGGCAACGCGCGTCGGAGGCGGCATGAAGCGCCTCACGAGCGCCGACAAGAACTCGTCTGAGTACGAGGTGCTGACGGAAGCGGGGTGCTCGGATGAGGTGCTGGGAACCGATATGAAGAGGCTGCCCACCGCTCAAAGCGCGGTGGGCAGTACTTCTTCGAAGGCAGCTGAAAAACAACTGACCCCGAACCCCCCCCATCACGCAGATCGGGAGGCATTCGATAGCAGACGTCCTCTTCTACCGGATCATCGTAGAGGTAGGTCCGGGAGCTGACGTGCCCGACGAGCACCCACCTGTCCTCGACGGATCGGTCATGACTGTCACGGTCA
Source organism: Rhynchopus euleeides (assembly GCA_963210315.1). NCBI lineage: Eukaryota > Euglenozoa > Diplonemea > Diplonemida > Diplonemidae > Rhynchopus > Rhynchopus euleeides. Next base: position 947,711 of record OY723304.1, read on the forward strand.
TGAGGGACCTGCCCTACAAGAGCGAGGTTCCGAATGGTCTGCACGCCCGAACGTTTCACATTCCGGATCCGTTCATTGTGGCGGTGGGGGCAACACCACAGGCAACGCAGGGGCAGGGTGTCGTGACCATCGACATCCAGTTGGTGAACGCGGTGATGAGGCAGGCGGTGGTGACAAAGAAGCCCGACCAGCGGGCGTGCCAGAGGACGAGAGTCCCATCGGCAGTGCCGTAACGGTTGACCACATCTGATTGTGACACTTTTCAAAGAGTGTAAAAGAATGGAGAAGGGAGTGCCCTGCCTTGAATGCCTCAGGACCCTCAGGATCCTCAGAACTGCCACCTCTCCGACGAAGCGTTCGAGAGGGAGAATGGGGAGAGGAAATCGCGGGCCAGGACAACATCTGCTTGTTTCCGGGAGAGGGACCTGATGGTGTTCGAGCTGGCAAACTATGCCAGTTTCGGCAACGACCCCGCAAGAATCTTCGTGTACCCTCTTGCAATACAATGTCATATCGTTGTGCGGGAAGTGCATGGCAGCGGGTCCCGTATGGATGAAAAACTTCGATTCGTTTCGGCACCGTCTCAGGGCTCTCGGTAGCAGTCGAGTAACCCCTGTCGGCCCGATCGATTCGCTCGGCAAGTGTTCCGATGGCTGGTTACTGACTGGCGATGCTGCCTGCAACAAACCGCGTGGTCTCCGTATTTGCCTCTGCGACAAGCAGCCGCCGATCCACACCCAGGATGCGAAGGACGGCGTGTTACGCAAGGCAGCACTGGCCTGTGAAGCCGACGACGACAACGAAGATCCCGAAGAAGAGGAAGAAGGAGAAGAATGTGAAGAAGCGGAAGAAGGCAGAAAGCTGCTGATCATCAAGTTTCGTCGCCGACCCCACCCTCCCCTCCCCCGCCACCCCCCTGCACTGCAGCATATTTTATTGGTAATTTTGGGCCAATTTTGACCATTTTCCCCTTGTGCCCAACATGATTCAAGCTTCGACTTCTTTCTCGACTCGGGGTATGGTTGAACCCTTTTGACTCATACTTTCCACAACGGCCGGAGAGAGTCCGGAATATGCAAATTGTCCCCCCTGCTTGGCCACTCAACATGTTCCCCCCGGTTAAAATGGGTGAAAATGACCTGGTCATGACCAGGTATGACCTGGTCAAGATTTGACCAGGTTTTGACCTGGTCAGGGTCTGACCAGGCCACCGTGCGGGGCGGGGGTGGGGGGGGGGGGGGGTTGAAGGGCACACACATGTATCGTGAAGTTGTAACTCGGGCGGGGTCGCCCCATCTCTAAAAACATGGGACACACCTGCCCGTGCCCCGGGCCTGGCAATCGTAGTGTTTCAAACAGAGGATGCGCCGAGCCGGCTCTGGGTGGCCTCTATGGAGGGAAATTGCACCCCACAGGCGCGAGTTTTCCACAGCATTTTTTGAACATTTTGAACGATTGCTGGCCGTGAGTTGGACCTGGCAGCCCCCCGGCGAGGGCTCGTGTTGCCTTGTGTCCCCCCTGTCCCCTTTTCAACCGTGAGGCATCATGGCCCACCCCATTCACGGCAACTAAAAATAAACGACATAACAATAGAGATACTTCTGACGGCAACAATAACAAAAATAGGGGGGGAAGAACATCCGAACAATGTCGCGACAGCCCATCCCGCTGATCGGGTAGCAAACTGTTACGTTTGATATTTTTTTGAGCAGTGTGGAAAAGAAAGATGTGGGGAGGGCGTGCGCGCGTATATTACAGAAATAGAATAAACACATGTTGCCGCGAAACTCCCCCTTTTGGTAAAACCCGTTTTGTCATTTTGACATGCATGATCACACGGGTGAGTACGTGCCGGGTATGGCGGTATTGCAACAATAACCTAGATGAGACAACAACAAAAACCATGACCCCACACATGCACAACCCTTTCGAGCTTCTGGGGTGGAGGTGAGGGGCAGCTTCGATACCAACCGGTGGTTCCAAAAGAAAATGTATAATCGCAATGGGGGTGGGGGACTGGGCTGGGTGTGTGCGTTTGCATGCGTGTGTGTGCACCCCCCCCCGGGGAAGGAACATGCGTTCTCCAGGGAAGAAGAAGAAAAAGGAAGCCCGTGAGAGTGCGTCCTTGCACAACCAAGTTCAGGTGCGGACACCATGATTTTGTTTCTCCAAAACCTGATCTAACATTGTCCAGCGACTGCAAAGACTGGCAACTCCGGACTGAGCGCGCACTTGTGTCTCGAAGGCACTGTGAAGTGGTAGGAAGGGTCGTCCTAAAGGCTCCAGACATGAGATTTCCTTCTCTGAGCATCGCGGGTTCGATTCGATTTCGTAACAGGTCAGAAATTCATGGGCAAGCCCCCAACAGACACACATTTACATGCACCAACTTGCAGGTCAACTGCAAAGGGTGATCAAACATCCAAGGAAACCCCTTGAACAGAATGTGAATCACACACGCATTGATTATGTGACGCGCCCGAGCACTCCTTGTTGTCCAGCCGTGCCATGAGTGTTTGGCGATCGAATGACACCCCCTCTCTAAACCGCGAAGGCAGCGCGCGCACACACACGCAAGGGTACAGGAAAATCCTACCTGAAACTGGCATCTCAAGTCTGAAAATCCTATGGCGGTGCGAGGGCTGCGTGGAAAAATAAAACGGGTTTAATAAAAAGGGGGGAAACACACACAAGCAACTCGTCAAAAGAAAAGATCGGGGCGGGACCGGCTACTCGACAGCCTTGCTGCAGGAGGGGTGGTTCTTCGGCTGCCCTATTCGCGCCGCCCCTCCCCCATCCTCCCCTGATATCTTTCTTTACTGACACTGAACAGGAGAATTCTTGCCACAGACACAGACCGCAGCAGGCTGGTTGCTCAACGGAAGAACAGAAGGCGCCTTGCATACTCTAAGAAAGTAGAAACTGCAGGCGCACACACACACAAGCACACCCCACAGGGAAGGCGGGAGAGGGCCAAAAAAAATCAGGGAGAAAAAAGAACTATTCGCAAGGGGTGGGGCGTGTGGGTGGGAAAGGAGGGGGGTGGGGGGTGGGGAGAGAAGGAGAGAGAGAGGGGGGGAGGCAAAGGGAGAACGCAACAGGCACGTCATGTATAGTCCCCCCCCCCACCCTCCCCCCCCCCATCATCCTCCTCCTCCTCCCCCCTCTCTTATTGCATGCAACCGTGGCTGGGGGGCGGGGGGGGTGTGTGCGGGGGGAGTGAAGTCGAAGGAATGGAAAACCAGGGTTGACATCCCTCTGGGAGGGGCTGGGGGCGGAAGGAATTGGGCATTGGGCAAGGTAGGGGCTGCACTGAACATTCTGCTCTGAACGCGCGTGTGTGTGTGTCTGTGGTGCCTAACCCTCTAGGACTGCGACCACTGCAGGGAGCCAATTTTTTGGTGCAGACAAGGGCTCGTCAACGACGCCCCCACCCCTACCACCACCGACTCCCCCCCCCCAAAAAAAAAACTGTGTTTGTGGTGCAAACCTGAAGGGAGACGAGCCCACAGAAAGTTTATTCGTCGCTCGCCAGAATACTATCCTCCCCACCCCACCCCACCCTTCCCCCCCCTTTTATTCTGTGAACGCAACTCTCAAAAAAATCACCCAAATGCCATGGCACGGCTGTACTTACAAACAGGGGGGGGGGGGGGAGGAGGGAGGAGGGGGGATTGCATATGAACAATTTGCATACACGTGTGTGCGGTGGGGATGGGGGGGGGGAGATTTGGGGTGTTCGTTTTTCAATTGTCTTCCGTTTCAGTTGTTATTGCTGGGGGAGGGGGGGATGGGGGTGATATTCGTTCTGGGGAGGGGGGTGGGGGTGGGGGTGGGTGGGTGGGTGGGTGGGGTGCTCTTCCAGCAACAGCCCAGAGCGATGGGCTGTACAGTACCGCATGCCGGATTTGAGTGCCGGGGATTTTTGGCCTACAATCAACAGGCCAAAACGACACAAAGGAAGGCGCTTCCTTTTTTGAATTACCTTTTTTGCTTTTTTTTGCTTGGATGCCAAAAAGGCTCGAGAGAGAGAGGGGGGGAGGGAGGGTGTGGCATCCAACCGGTGCCCAAATCCCCTGTGTCGGCGGGGCTGGGTTTTGTCACCTTTGCGCATACATCACAAATCTGCTTTTGTTTACAAAAAGTGGGAAGAATGTATCTTATTTTTTTTGATTCGATGTGCCATAAAACAGGACGCAACGTGCGCCTTTTTTTCTTCACGAATTGGTTCAGCTCCGCTGGTACCCGGAACCCGGGATAAAAAAATCCCTGGTGGTACCGAGCTCTTAGGGAGAGTGTCGAACTGGCAGGGCATGCATTACGCCTGCTGTTGTTCTCACAGCTGGTGAACAAGATGCATCGCACGCCCGTCCTGTTTTTCGTGCCGCGGGCCGGCCGAACGGCAAGCTGTGTGGCTGAAGAGCTGTCGGGTGGCTGTTCTCCCCCTGAGCGCAGTTATTCACGAAGCGCCTCCCACAGGGATTCCCATTTCATGTACTCAACCCGCCCTGTGTTGCTCTCGTCCGCAGAAGCTGTTGTGTGTGTTGGGTAGGAAAAGGCAGGCAGGGCAAAGCGAATATTTGTTTCCTTCGCCTTGCTCGAAGCAGGCTGCAACCACACTGCCCATGGCAGACGCAGGTATGTTTGGTGCGCTCGCAGGGCCGGGTGCCCATGCCACAGGGTTCGGGAGCTTGTTTCAAAATCACCTGTTGTCGGCACACACAACCCCCCACACACACACGGCAGGCATACAGACAATCTCCGCAATCTCATCACCGGGGAGGAACTCACCGCAGAGCTCGGCAATGATGGACATCAGCTGCTGGGTCGTGAGCACGCCGGTGTTCTCCGGGTCGTGCTTCTGGAACTCGTTCTGCACCTCCTGCTCGGCGCCTGTGGTTGTGTGTGGTTGGCAAGGGTGTGCACCATCCGCGCGACAGATCAGCTTGTATGCGGAGTGTGTGCTTCGATGAGACACTTCAATGCTCACGCAGTGGTGGAAACAATGTTGAGTGAATAATCTGGCATCGAACATCATTCCCATGACTACTGAGAAGGCAATACCACAGAGGGTGTATTGGCTTAGAAACAGTTTCAGGAGACGACTCTTCGGGTGGAGGAGAAGTTCAGCCGAACTCCAACGTTACGGCATGAACACAAAAACGCTTTATTGGCTGTGTGGCATACTCTCGTCGCTGCCGAAGTTGTGGATCATGAGCATCAGGAACTCCTCGAACTCAATCTCGCCGGACCCGTCGACATCGACATCACGGATCATCGTCGACAGCTCGTCCTGCGACAGCTCCTGCCCGAAGGCGTGGAACACGTTACCCAGCTCCTGCACGTCGATGGCGCCTGAGCCGTCAGAGTCGAAGTGGTTGAAGCACTCACGAAGACCCTCGATCTGCGAGTTGTTCAGGGGCTTCAGCCCCTGCGCCTTGATCTTCGCCTTCAGCATCGAGAAAGGGTCGGCACCCTCGGCCTGCGCACCCTCCAGCCACATCAGGAACTCGTAGATGTCAAGCTCCATGTTGCCGTCGGTGTCCACAGCCTCCATACTCTTCCGCAGCTCTGCAGGTGGAAGGCATGTCATGGCGAACCAACGAGAAGGGATGAAAAGACCGCACATGGTGCAGACACTGCAACGCACATAGCATATCACACGCAAACTCACATAGGGCATACCATCGTCGCTCATCTCAACTCCCAGCTTCCGTGCAAGGATCTTGAACTCAAGGAAGTCGATCTTACCTGTGAGAAGAGGTGAATATGTGAGGAGGCATGCATACACAGAGGATCAATCGAAATCAGGAGCCCTCTCTGTGTGCCCCCCCCCCCCCTGAAAACAAAACACATCTGTGCGAATAGTTTGGATGTCATCGCGGTATTTTCTACCGCCTGCAAAGGTGGCATCTCTTCGACCGAATGGCCGAAGGTCTGCAAGAGCCTGAGTCAGAGAGAGAGACCACTAGAGATGACCCCTCCCAGCCAGACATGCAAGCCATACCGCTGCGGTCAGTGTCGAACGCCTGGAACAGCTTCTCGATGAACATCTTCTCCTCCTTCGAGAACTTCCCGCCCTGGTCCTGCACCATCTTGCCGGCTTTTTTTTTACTCTCTCCGCCTGTGGGCCTCCGAGCTTTTTAGAACAGCGCCTTAACAACAAAGGCGGTCACACCACACAACGAAGTACAAGGGGGTGGGGGAGAAACGCGAAGCGATGACGGATGGGGCTGAGGTCTGGGGGTGTAGAGGTAGCGGCAGGAAGCACAAGCGCTGTGGTACAGACAAGGTGAAGAAAAGAAACGGTGTTCCCCTGCGGGTAAGGGAAAGGGTGTCGGCTTTCCTTCTGTGTTTGGGGCGGTGCGTGTGTCGTGTCGGGAGGGGTGGTGGTGGGGCAATACAGGGGAGATACGAGGCATGTGTAGCCATATATGGCCTTCGCTCAAGCGATGCAGAGAAAAAATTTCCGGCGTTTTTCGGGTGTCTTTACCCCCCTATCGTGACGAAGCTTGCCGAACGATCGAAGACCCTGAAAGCCGACCTCCATTCGCTTCGTTGCAGGTAGTGTTCATGGAAGGCGGGGAAGGGGTGCGGGGGGTGGGGGGCGGTTTGATGAGAGTCAACAAGCGGCAACCTGCTTGCTGACACAGCAATCCGCTTGCTGCCGACATTAGCCCCATATCTACATCCTATGTCTGCCCTCTCCTGCTGAGGATGGCACCGCCATATAATGGCCTGCAGCCTTCCCTCGATCGCTATGCGCCAGGAGGCACACACACACCAAGAAGAATATAATTGCACAGAACGGTGTAAGCTCACACCATGAGAAGCGCGTCTGTGTGGACCCCCTTCCGCTGGACAAAGTGTGCCCCATCCCTCACACCCACATCACACAACCCCACCCAGCAGAAGGCAGGGGCTTCTCGCCTTGAGCCCCTTTAACCTCGTATGTTTAGTGGATGTTGCACCGAGAGCGAGCTCGGTGCAACACACATCCGTGTGGTGGATGCATCCTGCATCTCCAGGAGTGCCGAACAGTGCAGAGAGAGAGAGAGAGAACACGCCAATAGTCAGCGGCTACACCCTGCTCTCTTTTGGTGCGCGATTCCACCCCTCTGTGTTCCCACACGGCAAAAAAATCCCCACCCCCCCCCCTTCACCCCAAGGACTCACCACGGTACAACATCCGGTTTCGCAGGGTACAAAAAAAAGTGTGTGGGTATCTAAGGGAGAGCGGGCGGCAACTAAGCTATTAACGTTGCGTGGCACCATGCCCCCACAAGGCCGCAACAGGCGAGGCACTCTCGGGTGCGATGCGTGTGGGAGGAGTGGCAGCGAGGGCCTGCCTTCCTGCCGCAGCAATCATGCAGAGGTCCCCTTGCCGGAGGGGGCGGGGGAGGACGACGATCGCCGTTTGCTTTTGCACCGCGTCAGGTGATCCAGCAGCGTGCTTGCGTCGAACCGCATGAGACAGTGCGGGCACCTGTTGCGCGACTGCGTGAGGTAGATATCCTGCGCCGCACGGTTGTACTCTGCAGTCTTGGCGGAGGATACGGCCGGGCCAACAGGGGGCCGCCTCTGCCGGCATTCAATCGGCACCTCCTTCTGCGCAGCATACCACGCCTGTGGGCAGGGGGTGGGTTGAGCACGTCAAGGCGGGGTGGCAACGCAACGGGGCATCCTTCCCCTCCCCCCTGGCATGTGGGTGGGGGGCACCCCAAAAACTGATACCCCACCCACCCACCCACCGGGCTGGCGGAGAGGCCTCGTGGCTGTGACCCCACAGCCCCGGGCTAACCCCGCTAGTAAGTACAAGTCGGATGAACCTCCCGATAACCCCTCCCCTGTTCTTTAGACGAGTTTTTGTGAGCGTTTCTGCACACCGCCAAGCTCTTGCGACCAAGCCAATTCCCACCCACCCACCCACCCCCACAAGCAATGGCCCCAGATGCACACCTTAAGGCATCGAGGGAGATGCACATCGAGGGTGTTTGCGAAGTGATTCCCACAGACATGGCATGTCACAAACACGGAGGCGGCCCCTGCCGGCACAGCCCCGATGCTGGCAATGGGGTCCGACGCCAGCAGGGCAGGTGACGCAAGGGGCGACGCCACAGGGGAGGTGTGCTGCGACGTGCGGGATGAGGGGTGGGGCGACGTCGGCTGGGGCGGCGGCAGCGGCTTCGGCTCCACAGAATCGGAGTCATCATGCGCCGTGGCGTGGGCACGCCTGCCCCCACCGCCACCACCGCCGCCGCCGCCGCCGCCTCCGCTGGGTACACTCCCCTGCGCCTCCGTCTCACACGGCGACGACGGCAGCATCACCTCACCACCGCCACACCTCAACCTGTCACGCTCCGCAGTCAGCATGTCGACAGTATCCAGCAGCTCAGCCTCGCCCCGCTCCAAGGTGACGACGCGTGCCATAAGGGAGTCTGGCCTGAGGGCCCCTTCCCCCCTGGCGCTGTGCCTGTGGAGGATGGCGAGCTCCGCACGGAGCTGTGCGGTGCACTGCTTCTCCTGACGGAGCTGTGCAGCCATCTCCCCCTCCGCAGCGCGCGACGCGGCGCGGAGGCTGTCGATCTCCAGGCGGAGCTGTTTCAGCGCGATTTTTAGGTCGATCTTCTCCGCCTCCGACTTCTTCACCTCCGCCTCCAGCGCCGACGCGGTGCTCTCCGGCACCACAGCGCAGTGCGGCACACCCGCCACCGCGGCCTCCAGCCTCAGCGCCTCCACCTGCTGCTTCAGGATCTCCACCTCCGCGCGGTGCCTCCGCGCCAGGGTCGCCTCCTCCGCACGCCTCTCGGCACGCTCAAACTTCAGCTCCTCCACCGCCTTCGCCAGCTCCGCCCGCAGGAGGTCCACCTCGCCCCCGCCCCCGCCACCCCCACCGCGCAGGAGGTGGGCATTCCCGGAGAGGAGCATGTCATCCTGCCGCCCGTCAGCGAGGAGCGCGCGGGATTCCGCTGCAAAGAGCTGCTGGAAATCGCCCCGCCGCGCTATCTTGCTGGAGAGGAGGGCTTTATACTGCCGGATGAGAGGCAACAGGAGGTGCGCCTCCTCATCACCTCCCTTGGCACCGTCGGGGTGTGGGTCGGAGGGTGGCTGTGCCAGCAACACCCCCGATGAGGGCCGGAGGCCGCCACCAGGCATGGTGGGGGAGGGGGAGGCCTCGCTGGCAGGGCCTGCTGCTGACGCTGCAGCGGAGGCGGCGTGCCGCGGGGGCGACTCACTGCGGCAGGGGGTGGCGGGTGAGGCGACGGACTGCGGGGGGAGGTCTTTCACAGTGGCAGGGGTGCTGCCAGGGGTGGGCGGGGGGGGGAGCGCCGCAGGGCCTGCGAAGATGGCGTGGATGTCGATCCACTTCGTCACATCGCGGGGGGAGGCGACCCCCACAAGCACCCACTCCTGCTTGGAGAACAGCCCCATGTAGGTCTTGCGTGACGGGCTCTCGCTCTCGGTGATGCCGTAGGACCGGAGGACGTGTGGCGGGACGTCGTCCTCATGGAAGATGCGTGCCACGCTCGCCAGCTCGATGTGAGCGCGCTGCGAGGCGGCGTTGCTCCTCTCAGAGAAGAAGATGATCTGCCCGGCGCGCACCTCGGCCCAGAAGGCGTTTTTGGAAACGCGTGGCGGAGTCTCCCCGGGCCGGTGCCGCAGGACGTTGACCCAGCCGCACCACAGCGACATGATGCATCCCTCCGACCACTGCAAGAGGTGGGGGTGGTGGTGAATCATTCAGGAGGGGGAATCGGTTGGATGTGGTGGCGATCTATCCCGCTGCGGCGTTCACAACAATAGGGGGGTGGGGGGTGGGGGAAAGGGAAGGGGTTTTGCAGATCGCAGCACCGAGCTACATCGGGACCAGCGCAGGGAATGCTGGGGTTAGCGGGGCTGAGGGCATCCATCAGCGGTCTGCAGGGGGGGGAGGGGAACAGACCGCCGCACGGGAAACCAGGGCCCGCGGAGCGGGGCTTCAATCAGGGCACGGAAAATCCCGCCTCGATGAACTGCGAACCACGGTCTCCCTTCATTTCCAAAACCCTTTAGTGCCAAGCCGTGCCGGTGTGGCACCTATTTCTGTCAGGGCAGGGGAAGGGGGTTAGCTTTTCCTGCACTTTGCACGGAGCGAAAGGTCACCGCCCCCTCCCCCAACCCCCTTTCGTGCCACTGCAGAGCGTTCAACGCAGACGACACCTTGAGACGAGACTACCGCCCAACGAAGAGGGTTAGGGGGAATTCTAAGGGATCCGACATTCCTCTTCTTCTCTTTTCAGGAGCAGTGGCAGAGAAAGTAAAGAAAAAACGGGGGGGGGGGGAAATACACCCCCCTCCGTCATCCCCCCCACACCCCCCACCCACCCTTCCTCTTCTCACCTGCGTTGTAGTCTATCGGCACAGGTGGAATGCGGCGTGGAGTGTCCGGAAGTCCTCTGTGCGGAGGTAGTGGAAAGAGACAGATTCGTTGCTCACGCCTTGGGCGCCGGCACGGAAGTCTCTCGAGTAGAAGAAGAGCCAGTCCTTCTTCGTGATTTGCGGGAGGTGGAAGTGGGCGAGCGGGTGAAAGCGCTCGGAGTTAAACCCATCGCGGGTGTCGATGGTGGACACGCCCGACCCATCCAGGCACTGCGACACCTGCACGTCTTCCCAGGAGAAAACGCCGTGGGGGTTGCAGGCCGGGTTGTCGAGCTTCTCCCCCAGGATTTTCAGCGCCGGGCGTGACAAAGTGTACCCCGCTCCTCCAGCGTTGAAGCGCACCTTCGCGTTGGGCTGCAAGATGCTCCGCCCGACGTACAGCGGCTTGGTCTTGTCAAGGGTTTGCAGGTAGTGCTTCAGGTTGTCGATGTTGACGTACATATCGTCGCCCCCCATCACAAAGTAGTCATAGTTTTCGATGTGCTTGAGATGTGCCCATGCCCAGATGGCGCGTGACTTCTGCCACATGTTGTGCCAGTCCTCGCGGCCCTCATGCGCGAGGGCCACAGAGGGGACCACGGGATCCCAAACGTCGCTCATTGCGGCAAACCCATCGCATCGGTGCCCCCACGTGCGGCGTTGGGACTCGAGCTTCGTGGCCCGGTTGCGCCCGAGGGTGTATACCAAGCACATAACCCGGAGCGATGCAGCGGCAGGAGACAGCTCTGCAGTGCGGAGCTTGCTGACGATGTCACCGACAGGTGTCTTAGGATGGTTGCACAGAGCATGCTTCCTGTGGTGGTGTGGTGGAGATCGAATGCCGACAGTGTTGCACCCATGTGTCTGCCAAGCTGCCAAACCCCTTCGGGATATGTTGAGGGATGGCTGAGAGCGGTCCACAGATCCGTGGCCCACCCAGTCACCCAGTCACAGTCACCCTGCGTCATACGTTGTTGCCGGCCAGACCCCTGGCACACCCTCCAGCAGCAGGGACCACTCGTCCTCGCTGGTCAGGGCGCGGGACTTCAAGACCCCGAAGTCGATCCCCTCATCAAGAGTGTATGGAACGATGTCCGCCGCGTTGTGCTGAGGGAGGGTCGCATTCAGCTTGCGCTGGGGGCCATCAAATGAAGCGCAGGCGCCGCATGTCCAGGGGCAAGCCTCGACGTCGCATGGCAGATGCCTCTCGGCAGCGGTGGCCATCGAAAGGCAGGTCTTGACGTTCTTGTTTGCCAAGCACTTGGCGCGCTGATCCTGGTCCCATGCAGACCGAGAGGAGACTGGGGAGACTGCTGACACTACAGACACCGCAGACGTGCTGTCTGTCTGGACATCATTCTGAGTCGATTTCGCGGCGGGCACATTCAACTGCACCGTGTTTAGAACTGTGGGTGATGGGGGAGGGAGGTGGGCATTGCAATCCAAGCAGGCGGGAAAGATTGCGCACCTCAAACAAACAGCAGTGCACACAGAGGTCATTCCCCGTTCAACGGGACATACACAGGATCCATAGCGATATGGCAGTGACAAGGGCCACGAAGCCTAGCACCCGCGCAAAATTTGACCGCTTGCTCGCACGCTGGGTCGGAGTGTCGCAGCTGGGCATCCGCACTGCGCTGTGGCGTGCCTGGCGTTCCATCCCAGCGTTGTCACAGGCGCCCTCGAACGACCGCAGGCCACAAACGACTCGGGATCGTGTCACATGGCCTGCTGGGTGGGTGTGGTGAGGCTGGGGCCATCAAGGAATCCGATGGATGCAACAATGGCGGCAGTAGGCTGGCAAGCAGTGTCAAGTGGAGAGGGGGCGGGGGCGGGGGGGTGGGGATGTTGGAATGCAAGCCGGCAAATGTCCACCTCTTTGGCATGCAAGAAGAAAAAACACAGCCTAGGTGCGTGTGTGAGTGTGAGTAAGTGCCAACGTAACAACACAGCTATATAGAGAACCATTGTGTGAATGTGTATGGCGGAAAAAAAATCCCGCACGCCTTTCGCTTTCTGGTGGAAGACACCCCTGTCCAGCAACTGCAAATGAACAGCTCTGAACCACTTCACGTTGACCGCACACTTTGTGCCTCGCGGCTGCTGTGAAGTTGCATGAAAGTGCAAATCCGAAAGCGTCAGCAGTACGGCCGTCCCTCCCCCTTGATACTTTGCGGCACGCCACTTCGCCCCCCCCCCCCCCCCGCGCCGCTCCACACAAGAGGAAGCGAAAAGAAAACCGTCAAAAAAGGCATGAAGATTCCCCACGACCACCACCACCCTCTCCACGGAGAACGCACATATCACCTGCTCACCTCATGCCCGTCATGGCAAACCTGAGTCGATGATAGGGTCTTGTGGACGTGCAGAGGGGTCGTGTGTGGTTTTTCCCCCCAGTTGGGCTGTTGGGACGCCGAATCGTCAATAAAAATGAAAGGCAAAAAAAAAACTAAAGCTGTGGGGGCAACCAATGGCAAACGAAAGGAACGATGCACGCGCAGAAAGGCGGTGGTGGCGGTTGTGGTTGTGGGAGAAAGGGGCTGAGTCTTGGCTGTGTTACTCCGCCACCCACCCCACCTCTCACATATCACGAATCTTTTATTTGCAGGAGTATGCACGCACCCGAGAGGAGCCCTGCTCTTAGTGTGCTCTGAGTCTCCACTGGACACACGTTCAGCTTTCATCTTGTTTTGTCTAGGTCCTCTCCGAGCGAACTCCGCGTTTTAGCCTCCACCCACACACCGATACACAGGCGTGGTGTACTGAACTGGGTAACATGGCAAGAATGTCAGGGGGGAATGGTGGCATGCACCCAAAAGAGGTCCTCGAGGACAATTGGGTGGCACGAAAGGGTTTGTGTGGCTGGACACACGGGATAACCCAAGAGACTGGCTTCGCCGCCTCTGTGCTTTGTCACAGGCAGCTCGGCAGGGCACATTGGGGGCACCCATAAACATAGGCGGGCAGGTTCAGAAGTGGCACTGCCCAAAGGGAATATCAACCCGTCAATCCTCCAAACAACGATGTGAGAGCGCCTTTCCTCTGAGCAGGCCTCATAGCAGAGGCAGGCAGGAAAGGGAGGATCGGGCAACAAGTCAAGAATGTGTGGTTGTTTTTAAAGTGCCGACGACCAGCTAACTTGGGGCAAAGATGCCCCAAGCAGTGACGTGCACAGTAACACCTCAGACCTGGCAAGCAGGAAAAGAGGGGAAAATCAGTGTTTTTTGCTTTTTTTTGAAAGGAGACCACTCGCTCGAAAGTGCAGAAAGTGTGGGGCAGCCCTCACAAAATATGGGGCACACACACCCCCAACAGATCGGCACAGAAGAAGCGAGAGGGGAACAACCCTTCACTTTTTTTTCGATTTAAAAAAGAGGAAAAGATTTTGAACGCAAATCTTTTCTCGGAGAGTTTTCATGAATTTTGAGGGAAGGGGTACCGGCACGCCTCCACGACAGACGAGGAACACGCCCCCCTTCTCCCCTCCCCCCCCCCCCCATGGCTTTACGCTGGCGCGTAAGCTCACGGTGGGTTTGTGACAAAGAGAAAGCGGAAAGGGGATGTGTGATGGGATCAGAGGGATGGGGAGTGGGGGGTGCACATCATGGCGAGGCCCCTGCCGCCCCCTCCCCCCCCTCTCACCCACCTTGTTGTTCTCTAGCAAGATACAGCTGGCGGGATGCCGCATCTCGCTTTGCCGTGAAAAAGACAAGCGGATGCAGCCACAGCCAGGGGACGGGAGTGGATGGGGCCAAAGGTCTAGATAAAGCCTTTGGGGAAAGGGGGGAGAGGGGGGGGGGTGATTGAGAAAGGCGCCCAAATCTTCCCTGCGGAATAAAATGGGCTGCTGCTTATTTTCTTTTTGCCGTTTCTCTCCCTTTTCTATCTCTATCTACATCTCTTCTTCTTCTCGATGTGTCTTGCACTCGGTAGCGACTCAACGACATATATCTCAACCCCGAGACACACCCCACTTAGACAATCGGGCCGTCGCTGAGGGGACGGGCAGGGCTGACAATCCCTTCCCAAGGACACTGGGGGCACGGCGCGGCGGGGCCCTGCCCGCGGGAGCCCTGGGTCCGCCCGCAGCTCGACGAGACGCACTCCGTGCCACTCCACTCGCACCTGCTCCCGGAGGTGGCGCAGGCATTCGCGTCGCCAAACTTGGAGCACGTCACCCCGCGCATGTCAATCCCGAACGCCAGGAACTCAGACTCGCCCGGAAGGTCGAACCGGGTGCTCTCCCCACGAGCGAGCTGAATCCGCATCGCCTTCATGGGGTGCTCGTAGGTCTTCCCCGTCACACCCGTGACAAACTGAGGGGCGCATTGGTTCTGCGTCCACCCCAGCCCGACCAGCATCGCGGGCGTACCACCCTGGTATGCCTGGGAGCAGCTCTGCGGGCAGCTGTAGTAGAAAACCCACGCATCGCAGACATCCGCAATCCTGCGCGAGTTAGGGCATGTGAACTTGATGGTCATCCCCTTCGGCATGGTCCAGCCCGAGAAGGTCGTGGGCATCAGGGTCATGAAGGAGGGCGGGTTGACCAGCTTCGACCCGGGGAGGTTGGGCCACGCCGGCATCTCGTGGTACATCAGGGACATGTGGATGGGCATCCGGCGGGTCGTCGAATCCCCGCCTGCACCCCCGCGCGTGGGGGATCCGACGCCGAGGAGGTCGTCGCCTGTGACGGAGTGGTCATCAAAGGAGACGAAAAGGGAGGGGTCGATGTCATCCGAGCCAAGCGTGTCGATGCAGACTGCGCCTGGGATGAGCACAGAGACAAGCAGTGCAGTGCAGGCGGTGGGGAATGACATTGTCATGGTGTTTTTTTTTGACCGAGAATGTGGCAGGTTGTTTTGATAGAGAGAGAGAGGAGAGAGAGAGAGAAAGAAGGCTTGGTGTGGGGAACGATGTGTAAATCTGCGCGTGGGTGGTGCTGTGGTGTGGAAATCAGGGGGGGGGGGGGTTTGGGGAGTGTGGTAGCCAATAGTGCGAAGGTATACCAAGAAGCTGCTGGGTGGGGGTGGGGGTGGGGTGGGGTAGGGTGGGGGGGGGGGGGGGGTAGGGGGGGTCAAATGCCACCCTTTTACGTGGACAAACACGATTTTTCAAAAAACCGGCGCAGAGGCCCCAAAGCCCCCGTAAACCCTCCAAACCCCCCCAGATCGGTCCGGAAACCCATCGAACCCCACTTTTCCACCATTCCGGGCACCTCAGGTGCCCGAATTGGGGTACCTAAATTTTGTGCCACCGTTTGGTACCGGACAGTGCCACTGTGTGGGAGGTTGGAAAAGAAAATGCCCCAACACACCACATCTGAGGGTTGCAATGCATGTTGCTTGCCAACCACGTCATCCGGTGGGTGTCAGGCGCTATGTAGGTGGCATTAGCCAGGTCTTCGATGAGTTCTGGCTTGTATATGTACCTCCCTGCCACCATGCACCGGGAGGCTGCCTGTAGGTACGGAACAAGTCCAGATGGTCGTGTGATTCCTGTGCAGCAGTGCTCCACAACCGGGATGTGTTGACAACGACTGTTGCAACACGAGCTGTACATTCCGGGAACACACGAAGTGCGCTGTCGTGGTACCCATTGTGCCAGAATTGGTAGTTGCTGCGGTCTACTTTGCCTGGCCCAAGAGCACTGGTACTGAACGGTGCAATATGCGTGGCGAGGTGAATACAACGGAAGCGCGCAAAGTCAATACAGCTCTCGGATGGCGGGTGGTGGTGCCACTAGTGTGTGACGTTCACTCGAGGATACAACGCATCACAATGAATCAGCAACCGTGGACCGAGTACAATACGCTCTCTGTGGCTGGTGTGGGGGACAAAGGCAGTGCCTGTGCCGCAGGCAGGGAGGTACATATACAAGCCAGAACACATCGAAGACCTGGCTCATGCCACCTACATAGCGCCTGACACCCACCGGATGACGTGGTTGGCAAGCAACATGCATTGCAACCCTCAGATGTGGTGTGTTGGGGCATTTTCTTTTCCAACCTCCCACACAGTGGCACTGTCCGGTACCAAACGGTGGCACAAAATTTAGGTACCCCAATTCGGGCACCTGAGGTGCCCGGAATGGTGGAAAAGTGGGGTTCGATGGGTTTCCGGACCGATCTGGGGGGGTTTGGAGGGTTTACGGGGGCTTTGGGGCCTCTGCGCCGGTTTTTTGAAAAATCGTGTTTGTCACCCCCATTTGACCCCCCCTAGGGGGGGGGGGGGGGCGCTAGCAAACTACTCCATCTGGTTTGCATTCAGCACAACAAGCTGGTGTCAGTCCTCCCCTCCCCTCCCCTACCCCCTCCCCACCCTCCAGCCAGATCAGATTCTGGCATTTCGTTCTCTAGGCGGCACACCCCACCTCCCCCCCCGACAGCCGCAGGTTTGTGCATTATGCACAAGGCTTGACTCTCAAGAAAGACATGTATTCTATTGGGCAGTGCCTTGTTCAAAACGTGGATACCGCATACGCAGAAGCGGGTGAAGTGGGCAGGGGGAGATGAATCCCCCAGAGCAGAGGGTTCAGCACTGCCCAGCAAAGACTAGCACACTCCTGAACAGCACACGCATGCGCAAAGCGAGCTGTGGTCTGCCACAATGGTGTACGTGTATAGCCATTTCTTTCCCGGAGCCTGAGAGAACCAAAACTAATGCAACAAAATATGGATCCGAGAGAGGACGAGAGAGGAGAGCGAGAAGGGGGGTGGGGGGGGGGGGCAACGACAGGTTCAACGACAAGTTCGAACGCTGGACACCCCACTACCACAGCAGGCCTGTCGCTAACTTTTCGATTTTGGAGATTTGGTGGGTTGACGCTCCTGTTTTGGGGGGGGGATCAGGGGGGAAAATACTAGGGGTCAATTTTTCTCGCGCGCGCTCGTGTTGTTGCCAAATTTTCCCACCGGTGGACCACTAGGTGGGCACGGTGTGAGGCGCTGGGTTCCTTCCGTGGTTCCTCTCCCGCTCGCGCCGTCGGGTGCCGGAGGAAACCAAAAAATGGCTTTCGGGACCATGATTTCGACGCTGCCCCCTGATATGCCACGGCCGTCAAAGCGCAAGGACTTGGTTACGAGACGGGCACGCGAGATGGGGGGTCTGGGGGGCAGAGCCCCCCAGCCGCCGGAGGCCACGGTAGTGAGCATCTGTTCCTGCAAACCCATACTCTCTTCGACGTCGACCCAGTGAAAGTGGGTTGACGCTTGGTCGACGCTTGGTGAGCGTCGACCCAGTGTAATAAATGGGTTGACGCTTGGTCCAGGCTTGAATGGCAACCCAGTTCCACTGGGTCGACGCTCCAAGCCTCGACCAAGCGTCAACCCAGTCCACTGGGTCGACGCTGGGTCGACGCTTTTTTATGGGGGGGGAACCCCAAAATCACTGGGTCGACGGTCGACGCTTAGCGACATGCCTGCTACCACAGCCGTGCCGGAGGGGGGGGGGGTTTTTTTTTGATTGTCGAGAGTGAAAGCGAAGGCAAATATCCCAGCACCTTCTCGCAACGCTTTGTGCCGGAGGGGGGGGGGGGACCCCGGGGGGGGGGGGGGTGTGTGTGAAGGTTTCAAGTAATTCACATTTTTTTCCTGAGTTGGGGGCACACCACAACCACACGGAACTGTGCGGTGACTTTTTACACAACGTTGCATTTCTGGACCACTGCGCACTGTGAGGCCCAGCCTCTGAAGCGTGGAAGGATGTGTGAAGCGGGCCCCATTCACGCTCGTTCTGTGGGCACACCCGAAGGGCGGGTGTGTCCACAGCCAGTGTTCTGGGATTTTTACAGGAGAAAAGCGCCACATGGGCACCACACCCGATATGCGAGACTCTCGGTTTCACGCCAGCCCCAGAGGCTGGGCCTCACAGTGCAGTGATGGACCTTCGTTCTCGCTCACCCCACAGCAGGGCTAGATATGACTGTGCCCACCGTTAGCGGGTCCTGGGCCCTACCAGTTACCCTGGAATGCCAAGGCCAGAAAGGAATAGGGGTGCATTGCGCCTTGCGTTTCACCGTTCGCCAACACATTTCCGAGAATTTATCGAATCCCGAAAATTACACCCCTGTGCGCGCCGTGTGGCTGCCCGCCGCAAAAGCTGTTCTTGCGGGAGGGTGGCACCAAAAGGGCGGATTGCTGAAAATTCGTCCCCTGTACCAGCTTCCGCGATGAACAGCCAGTGCAAAGCGTAGAACGCACAGAAGAGACGGCGAACGGACCGATGATATGCATTGGGACGTTTTGGTACCCCCTCCCCCCACCCACCCATCCACACGCCCCCCCACACCCACCACAGCCGTTGAAAAGACCAAAAACGCACCATTTTTTTTGGCAATCCACCCGCTTCTGCAAGTGGCTTTCTGCCGGCTTCTGTTCCCACACATGACCATTGTTGAAGGGCGACACAGGGCGGAGAGCTCTGCGGAGAATTTATTTTTGGCTGAGAAGCCCGCACCCCACCTCCCCCCTCCCCTCCCCTGCTGCCCACACTACGCGGCAAGCCCGTGTGGACACCAAGGGGTGGGGTGGGTGGGGGGGGAGGAGAGGGTGCGGGTGATGCCCATGCAACTTGATCAACACATGCACATGCGCACGAAGGGGGGTGGGGGTGGACACGTTGAAAACGCCTGTCATCTCCCCCACACAGACGAAGAAAGCAAATCACGCCGCATTAACCAGGGTGGGTATGCTGCAGTGTGAGTGTGCACTGAGTCAGTGGGGGTATATGGGTGGGGGGTGGGGGTGGGTTATCGATGGGGCTCTGTCTAGCACCGGGAGAGGTTCCGACATGCCTTCGAAATATGACCACCCAACACGGGCCGCAACTCCAGACACAGCGCAGTCGCACTTTTGTTTGTACAACGGTGCCTGCATGTACATCGAATGCTGCCGCGAATCTTCCCCAATATGATTTTGGTGCACGTTCACAAAATCAAAATCAGAAAAGGAAAATGTTATTCGATGCCTCAACCTCCAAAAGAGAAACGCTCCCCAAGAGAGGTCGACGGTGCGGCATCTACGCGGGAGAGAAAAATATTGTGCGAATCTGCCTGGGCATACGTGCAGCAACCATATTTCTGAGCAGGCGTCATCAGATCCTCAACAGGTGTCAAGCACAGCCCCACCTTTTGTGGTGTGGGTGCGGGGGCGGGGGGCGGGGGGAGGAAGAGAGTTGTGTCGTTCAACCTTTTCGAGGCAGCAGAATCTGGGGGACAGGCCCGGGAATATGGTTGGCGTAGAAACCCATACCACCTGCCCGTTGGGTGGACATCACTATATGTGTATGATGCCCACACACGAGGGAAGAGGGGGGGCACCGGCACCCTGGTTTCTACTGTAACGAAGTGAGGCCACTCGTTGCTTTATTTTAAAACTTATAGCGATCTGACGAGTGGTCACTGAAAATTAAAGAGCAATCGCTCGTGGTCACCCGTTCGGCACATCACCGTCCGTCCACTCGAAAACTAACTAAGTTATCTCGTTGAACAGTGCGCCGTGGTGGGTGTGTAGGGGGGAAGGAGGGGGGATAGTGAAGCAGAAGGGAAAACGAAGCACAGAGTTACCCTACCCTTTGGCCTACCCTTCACTCATTATGCAGGTCGTGTCCGAGCTCTAGTGATGTGCTCGGCCCGGCCTGTGTGTTGTGGCGTATGATGCGTGGTAGAAGTCGGCTGTGATGGGCGTGAGGAGGCACACCGTAGCACCCACCAGATTAGGCATGCGTCTGCTCCAACATCTTTTGCAAAGAACAGGCTTGTCCCACCTACGTAGCCTGTCGAGATGTTCCCATGTTCACTACAGTTGCAAGTACAATAATTGAAGATTGGGGGGTGGGGGGGCGATCCAAACTGTATCGGTCCGCACGGCGGCCCGGTTAGTTGAGAGAAAAGTCCCTAAAGAGGCCAATTTACATTGTTCCGCTTGGATCATGTATGATCCTTACACCGGGGTTTTTCGGCCAAAATCCTGAAAATTTACTCCGGGTTTTTTTCCTTCTCCTTTTTTCCCCGTTCCCCCCCGGTTTTCCGCCTTTATTTGCATTTTTGAGCTCCGTGCGGATCGTGGTGGGGTCATTTTGTTTTCACAGCGCCCGTCACAGCCTATGTATGCAACCGAGGAAATCGCCGAACTTTGACGAAAACCTGGCGGTCGCGAAGAACCCCCCAGTCGCATAAGGACAAGCACAAGCCACAGGGGGGTCTGGGGGGCGGAGCCCCCCAGCCGCCGGAGGCCACGGTAGTGAACTTCCGAGCTGAACTCGGTGTGGATCGCTCCGACATCAGGTCGGAACTCAGTGCTGCGCGGGCAGAAGCAGTCAGACGAGTGTGTTGGTGCATTTCCTCCTCTGTATGTATAGGAGGAAATCGCCGAACTTTGACGAAAACTTGACGGTAGCGAAGAACCCCAGTCGCATAAGGACAAGCCAGCACACGCCGCTGGTCTGCATGGGGGGTCTGGGGGGCGGAGCCCCCCAGCCGCCGGAGGCCACGGTAGTGAACATCTGTACCTTCCAAGATGAACTCGGTGTGGATCACTCCGACATCAGGTAGGAACCCAGTGCCGCGAGGGAGGCAGTCACTGGAAGCCAGGTGGAGGCCATGGTCTGTGGGGGCGGGCCCACCCAGCCCCCACTTCCCCCATTTTTGGTCCCATTTTTTTTCCTCCCGAAAATGGCTTTATTTGAATCGTTCGAATCCGTGGCTCACGCCATGGTATTTCTTTTTCTCCAGAAATTTTATTGGTCCATGTTACTTGGCTCAGAACCAAAAGGAAAAAAATAAAGGAAAAAAATATATTTTGGCCGAATCTCTTATACTTACTCCGATTTAGGATCAGACTTGGCTTGGATTCCTATACATTTTTTTCGTGGCACACACACACACACACCCCACCCTACCCCACCCCACCCCCCTTCTTGTGCACTTGTGATCACTCTCCCGACCAGAACACCCGTCCCCTACCCCCTCCTCCCCACATTCAGGCCCCGTGACATAGGCGAAAACACAATCACGTCACATTACAGCGCACGTTCGGATGCTATGCTTTGGAGAGTTGTGCCGATATACAGACAGCCTGTGCGGAGGCGAGATACAGCTCTTTTTGCAGGGCACTGTAGGGAATAACACTACAACAACACTACCACTGCTGCAGGGGCTGCTCCTCCGTTGTGCACACACCGATCACCTCCTGCTGTTGATGACGTACTCACTGCGCCATAACCCCAACCACCAGCCCTCTCACAACGCCACCGCCTATTCCGGATGAAGCTTTTCCAATGTCCGCTGGGAGCGCTCTGCAAGTTTGTCTAATTTTGCAGTCCCCCGCTGTTCCAGATCGGCACTGGTGAACCTGGTCGACTTGATGGTGACAAACTTCTCCCCGGTACACAGGTCCGCAAAGGCCAGGTCAGGCGCCCCCCTCTGCTGGCACACCATCTGCGCCTCGCGCAGCACAGATGTACCGGTGGCAGCCGCTTCAATATCCCCCTCCTCCCCGAGGGATATTTCCTGGTCGGGCGAGTTGCGGATGATGGATGCAATCGCCAGCAGGGCGTCGCACTTGGCCGAGGCATCCTGGCACGGAGTGGCGCGGTACACCTTCATGCAGATCTCCAACGGATCGACGCGGACACCCTTCGCCATCAACTCGCCCCCAGCCTTGATTGCATAGTAGTACAGCTCCATCAGCTCCCGCTGGGAACCCTGCTCCAAGCAATCCTTCATGCATGACTGCGCCAAGGCGTGGACCCGCTCCTCGTCAAACTCCTCGAGGGTCGACGTGCCGTCGGAGTGGTGCACAGGCAGCTTCACGTGGTGCCCGGGCCGGCTCTGCAGCTCGTCCCCGAGCTGGATGAGGGCCAGGAAGTTCTTCTCGTTCAGCAGGTACGCCTCCCTCGCTGCGACAGGCCTCGCGATGATGCTGCTGATGTTGTTTTGGTCGGGCATGATGTAGTTGCGGGGGCCCTCCAGTGACTCCTGCACCAGCCACGTCAGCGCAAGGGACCTCTCCTCGTTGGTTGACTGGCCATCCGCACGGTAGATCATCCCGCACAGGTCGTCCGCTGTGACTATCGACCCCCCGACAGTGTGCTCCGATCTCCCGAGAGATCGCAGTTCGTGGAACAGCGCAACGCGCGCATCTCCTGGCAGCATGTCCTCCCGCTGGTTGGTGTGCAGGACGCACTCCGGGTTGTCTGCGGGGAACGCGGGTGACGAGAACAGCTCCCGCGCCACGGCATCCTTGGCGCTTGCCGCATCGGGGAACACGACGTAGAAGGGGTGCGCCCAGAAGCGGCACTGATCCTGCCCCCTCGCCTTCCGATCCTCATACAGCTTGGGGGTGCGTATTTTGATGACGCCTGCTGACACATCAAACGGGTTGGGGAGTTTGTCTTTGATATGGGCCTTGACATCCTCAATATGTCTCGCGGTGAACGGGCACGTCGCCATCCGAGACATGGTCACAAGGTGCACCACCACCACGCTGAAGTTGGAGTCGTCCACCGGGGTGAAGTCCCTCACCCCCTTCATCTCCACCGCGCGGAGGTCCTTGACCTTCACATCCAGCTGGTATTTGCTGATCGTGTCGTTGTTCAGTTGGGATATCTTCTCTACGAAACTATCCCGGAGGTCGCCGATGGAACTGAGGCCTTCCGACTCCAGCTCTTTCACGTCAATCGCCACAATGGCAGATGCACCCGAATACCGGCGGTGGTCGGATCCGGCAACGAGGAATTTGACAACATTCCCCCGGTGCCTCAGTGCGTCCTGGAGGCGGGGGCCTGACACCCACGGCGGCATGAACGAAAGCTCGACCATCACCGTTGCCCCCTTCCCCTTGCTCCCCATCGTACACAGCTCCCCGCCGCGAGCCGCACCGGCCCCGTGTGTGCTGTGGTGATGTAGTGTGCAGATAGGCAGGTATGATACACTGTACTGCAGCGATAAAATGACACAAAATATGCCGGGCGGTCTGATCGCGTGGAGGAGAGGGGCGAGGAGAGGTAGGGGTAGGGGGGGTAGGGGGTCTGCGATTCTCAAGAGAGTGTGTTGTGTGTTGTGTACTTCGCTCCTCTCCCGACACCATTCACTCGTTTTGTTCATTTCTTGTTGTTTATCGGGCTCGTTCGTTCGTTTCTATTTATCATTTTTTGCCGTTGAAATGTCTGTTGGCATGCGGCGTACCCCATCTCCGCAACCCTTCTCTGTTACGGGTTTTTCGTTATGTTCTACATCAGGACCCCGGGCATCGGATGCGGGATCCTCCTCAACAGCAACCTGCGGACACCCTCACATTTGCTCGAACACGACACTACATCAACACCCACTGAGAGCACCAAGGTGGGGAAGCATGTGCAGTGCATGGGCTAGAAGTACAACGGATTGAGGCTTCCCAAAAAGTGTATGGCACGGGTTTCTGAAAGCGGCCACCCTCACAGCTGGGGCTGCCACAATGTCACAAGGAACCAAAGGGCAGCAGCAGAGGATTTGAATTCGCAACAAAAGGCGGGAATCAGAGTGTGAGGGGGGGGCACACGACACCCAGGGCATCGGAGAGCGTGCCGAAGCATCGCTTGGTGGCTTTCCGTGTGTCACGTGAGTAGCGCAGTGCCTCCGTCGCCGCTGCCGACGTCGCATCGTTTGATGCCCGCAGGGTGCTCGTGCGGTGGTCAGTCGCTGCCTGTGCCGCCTTCACTCCGTGGAGGTCAACAGCCATCCCACCGCAGGCAGCTTGTATCACAGAGACACGCTCCTCGAGCTTCGCGAGGTTGTGCTCGAGGGTCGCGACAGCAAGGCGGTCACTCCGAGACACGCCGGCTGCGCCGGCATCAGGGCTGGCGCCCTCCATCGCCTGCTTCCCCATGATGGACTGCAGGCGGTGGGTAAGCAGCGTCTGCGACTGCTGCTGCACCTCCTCGCGCATCTCATGCACAGCGGACACCGTGCCCTGCAGCTCTGCGAGCATACGGGTGGTCTCATCGAGACGGCGCTCCGTGGCCTCGTCTCTGCTGCGCACAGCTGCTTCGATTTGTGCCAGCCGCTGTGACGCTGCATCGCTGTGGTTGATCATCTCGGCAATAACGCCCTGTCACGACAAGTGTATGTGTGTTGGAGCACAGCGGAGGTAGGCTATCAGAGTTCGCTTGGTGTGAAGGGTGATGCCCTGTGTGTGAGCCCTCCCGGCTCCCACACACAATACCCAGCAAGCAAAAAGGGCTGTGCCCTGTGCCCTCAGGCCAGCGCTGCACTGCATACCTTGAGATGTGCAGAGGACTTCACGGCCTTCTGAGACAGCAGCAGAGGGTCGCGGTGCGGCGGGGGCTGCGATGGTGACGGGGGCGGCGGTGTCGGGGGCAGCTGGGGCGGCTGTTCCTTCGCCGCCATCAGGAGGGCCACTTTGTACGACATGTCCCGGAGCTGCGCCGCGTGGCTGCGGAAGTGCGTGGCGGTTGCCTCCAGCTCGTCAAAGACGAAGGTGGTCAGGACCTCCATCGCCTCCTTCAGCTGCGCCACACCGTGCACCACCTGGCTCAGCTGGACACACCCGCGTGCCTCCTCCGCAACGATCGACGCCTCGAGCCGCTGCGACACCGCCTCCCTTGCACGCAGCACATTCTCACTCACACCTGCCTCGTCATCCGAATACCGCCGCAGGGACCTCTCCCACTCGTCGGTGCTCCTGTTCGGATGTGCCATCACAGCCCAGCGAGAGGGCTTGCAGGCAGAGGGTGCCAACTGGGCGGCCTCATACAGTGCAGCTGGTGGGGGTGTGCCGTGTGGGTTAGGCCGAATTGATGGCTACTTTGAACAATTGTTTGGACCGTCCGTCTTTTGCAGGGTCTGCTGTTCCGATTAATATGATTTTTGGCTTCAATTGAACACGGAAGGGGGCGCATGACGCAGCTTTGGATGACTATAGGATGGGGGCGAGGGGGAGAGAGAGAGGGGTGCAGGGGGAGGCAGCGGGGGTGGCGAAGGCCACAAAAGCCGTGTGCGTAAAAGCGAAATGCAAAAAACAGGGTTTTGCCGGGCACACATACACTCCACCCCCCCCCCCACCCCGTTGCCCGCGGCCCCTTCTATTCGTTTCTTTCCCCACTCACCCCCCCCCCCCTCCGAATCCCGAAGGCCTGCTACCTGCTGATGATCTCTCTTTGGTGCGCATCTTCGACAAGCCTCCAAAATCTAGCACGGCTCCTGATCAGCCTGAAACGACGCACCATCTGTAGTTGCAACGATCCACACGCTCCCCGCCCCGCCCCCGGCCCTCCTCCAATGTGCCACGGGCGAGGGGTTGAGGCATTTGATACAAACCGGAAACATAAAAGCACTACACGCCCCCCGGAACCGATGGTGTCGCTTGTTGTTGCAGTGCACGCATCCGCCACCAATTCCCGTTCCTCCTTTTGTTTCGGCTTGTGCAGACAACCCTACGGCACAGCAGGGCTTGCAATGATTGATTTCGGGCGGAACGGTGTGTCCATAGAGGAAAGAACAGAGAGCGAAGCTAGTTCGTGCGCAACAAAGCAACAAATCACCAAAGCCACCCCACCCCACCCCACCCCGAAGGACGGCACAGCGCACAGCACAGCCAAGCCCTCAGTCATCAATTCTGAGACAAGCACCCAGTGTGCTTCGCGGGAGGCAGTTTGGAGCTGCAGCGGCAGTTTTCCTCGTAAGTCGGGTGAACCCCCCTCCCTCCCCTGAGCACTCCCACCCGGAGTGCTCAGGGAGGGAGGGGTTCGCCGGGAAGAACGCCATGGGCATCACTATTTTTGCAGAAGCTTGAGTGCCTCCTGCATATGCCGTTTGGCCTGCTCGGTTGCGACGGATTTTTTGGTCAGATTTTCGATATTTTGCGCGACCCGGTCACCCTTGTTCCGCTGCGCCTTCGCGTGCTGGACGCGGGACTCGACATCCATGGTGTCCTTCAGCACATCCCAGCTCGTCGGCTTCTTCTGCGACAGAGGCTTTTTCGACGCCTTTTTGGTGCTCCCGCTTCCCACAACCGCCGACTTCCCTTTTGCCGCCTTCTTCGGCACCTTCGCACTCTTCAGCAGCTCCATCTGCGTCTTCACGATACGGCTGCTCATTGTGCCGCAGCAAGGATCCTCCAGCACCAAAGCAAATCCGGATACGCAACTGCCCTCTCCAACACCCTGCCTGATACCCTGATTGGTGATCGGCAGCACAGCTGGGAGCAGGAAGGAAGGAGTCAACGAGACCTGGCGGTATTCGCGTTTTCCCTCGGTGTGTGTGTATAGCAGGTGCTGGCTCTGTGTGCGGGATGCATGTGTAGGTGGAGGCTTGCTCTCCGTTCATTCAGCTCTGCAATCTGCCTAGCACAAATTCATGTGGGACGGACGGTTGGGGGTGGGGGCACCGAGGGCGAGCGACTGTCAAGACGTCTGTTGGCACGACAGCCTGTTTGTACTGGGGACGGCCCAACCCCTGCACCCTCTTTTGGCACACATTCACTGTCGTTTCCAGCACAGGAAAAAGGTATCACATCCCTTGCTGTTTTTCCGTCGATCAACAGCGGAGAACGAGGACCATGCAAGCAGCGGGGGGAAAGAATCCGCAAACAGACGACAGACACACACACACACACACGGACATATCTGGAGCAGTGGTACACACATTTTTTGATGTGGCTTTCACTGGAAGCTGTAACCTATCGAGATGGAGCACATGCACATACACATACACGGACGTCAACTTTCTCTCGCAGAGTAGACCACCGATTGCCCGCTCTTGATGCGGTACCGACTGTCTTCAGAGAACACACTCATGCGCGTGTGAACACATTTGAATTTGCCCCTTCTCTCAAGGAGGCATGCAAGCCCAATCCCCAGGCCCACAGCACCTTTCGCTTTCTGAAGACTGGTTTTGAAGACGGCCCAAACCCAGCACCGCACGAGCAAAAAGAAACGATGGCTGTCGGAAGGCACCCAGCTCACACGCCCCTGATGCAATCCGCGCCCCACTGGCACGCACACCCCCCCACCCCTCGCACATCTGCGCCCGTCCCAAGCAAGGTTTGTTGTGGCAAAAAATCGTACTCATTCCGCTTTATGAGAGAAACACCCGTGTCCAGCAACTGTAAGAAACAGCCGGACTACTTTTCATTGAGCGCACGCCTGCATCTCAAGGCTGCATTGAGGCCTTGGGAAGTGCGCACGAAGGTGGGTCACCCTCTACAGAGCTTCAGCCGCTCACAACTTGTAATAAAAGAACAACAACAGGAGAGCACGGGGCAGGGTGGGTTGATTTGCAGTTCACCCCCCCCCCCCAAGCCCGTTAACCCCAACAGCCGGAGAGTCAGCATCAAACGGTAAAGTCACGTGGGTTTTGGGCAGAAGCAATGGGGCAATCCAGCAACCTCCCGGGCCGTGGCATTCCACTCGGCAGGGGAGCTGCCTGCTGCGAGTGCTTTGAGAGGATTGAGCAATTTTCAGCCTCAAAGAGGGTGCCGGGTGGGGAGGGAT
Source organism: Rhynchopus euleeides (assembly GCA_963210315.1). Lineage (NCBI taxonomy): Eukaryota > Euglenozoa > Diplonemea > Diplonemida > Diplonemidae > Rhynchopus > Rhynchopus euleeides. The sequence goes on from OY723304.1 coordinate 975,595, forward strand.
ATGGTACTTTCGCTTCTTCTTCTTCCACGCTCTTCCGGCTTCTTCACGGCGGGCGAGCGCAGGCCCCCAGCCCGCCCTCTGGGGGCTGTGAGGTGCGCTGCCTTCCCCGCCACTCCACAACACATCCACAGCAAACGAGGTTATTGAACACGGGGGGGCTTTCGCTAAAACACGAGCTTTTTTCGTTTATCACACACCATGCAGATGCAGCACAGCCCGGATTTGTTGTCGTAGGGGTGTGGGCGGGGCGGGGGGGGCGGGGGGATCTTCATTACCGATCCCGCCCGGATTTTTTGTTTGACCATTCCTTGAGCCATTCCACTGTGACACACGCCCTGCACACAGACAGACCCATACGCTGAGAATCCAGCCAAATAATCGAAGGGGTTTGGGGGGAAATAGGGCTGGAAAGCCACCTCAGTGCGCCACCCCCTCCAAGCGCCACACAACGCACACCTGGAGTGGCCGCCGTGATCACGGCATGCGGCAAAACACCACACCTCCCCCACCCCCGGTTTTCCCGGTGTGCAGACCACACCTGTGTTCGGCCATCCACTATGTGGCATCCACTGTGCAAGCACCACCCACCACCCATGTTGTTTGTAGTGTAGTACACCGAGTCGCACACAGAGGCCCCACCCCACACACGGTGGGTGGGAGCCGTGAACAGATGTCCCAACGCCAGGCCGGGTGACAGACGAGGTTCACACACACCACACGGGTACCATGTGTCGTGTCCCCTGGTCGGGTAAGACACATCACGGCATCGGTTTGTTTCCCCAACTCACCCCCACATTCACCGGGCAATCTCACACCCCTTTTCATTTCGGCCATCGACGACCAGGAGGCTGTGTGTGTGCCATGCGCACACACAGCCCCGTTTTGTTTTCATCCACACCCGAAACCGCCCCCCCTCCCACCCCTCAGGAGGGACACCACAGTCAGAAAGGGCGTGCTGCTCTGAGCCAAAAAAATACAACACTGAAACATCACCACCGCCCCCCACATCCCCCCCTCCCTCCTCCTCACCCCTTGAAGGTCAGCTTCGTCCCTGCCCGGATCTGATCCATCAAGGCAGACCTCCCCGTCTGCGGTGGCGGGAGCCCTCCGATCGCCTTCGGAGCCGGAGGGGGCCCGCCAGGCGGCGGCGGCGGCGGCGGCGGCGGTGCACCCCCTGCCGGTGGCGGCGGGGGCGGAGCGCCACCAGGCGCGCCCGGCGGGCGCGGTGCGCCGCCTGGCGGCGGCGGCGCACCCCCGGGTGGCGGTGGCGGTGCCCCGGGCGCACCCGGTGGGCGCGGCGGTGCGCCACCTGGTGGCGGTGGCGCACCCCCGGGGGGCGGCGGCGGTGCCCCGGGCACGCCGGGCGGGCGTGGCGGCGCACCACCCGGTGGAGGCGGTGCACCCCCGGGCGGCGGCGGCGGCATGCCTCCAGGCGGGGGGGGCGCACCGCCCGGCGGGCGCGGCGGCGCGCCACCCGGCGGAGGCGGCATCCCGCCAGGCGGAGGCGGCATGCCTCCAGGAGGCGGCGGTGCCCCAGGCATGCCCGGCGGGCGCGGCGGCGCACCACCCGGTGGCGGCGGCATCCCGCCAGGCGGAGGCGGCATGCCTCCAGGAGGCGGGGGCGGTGCACCGCCTGGCGGTGGCGGTGCCCCAGGCACACCCGGCGGGCGTGGCGGTGCGCCACCCGGTGGCGGCGGTGCACCCCCGGGCGGCGGGGGAGCACCAGGCGGCGGCGGCGCGCCACCCGGGGGTGGCGGCGGAGGCGGGCCAGGGGAGCCGGGGCCATCCTTGCCCTTCTTCGACTTCTTCTCCTTCTTCTCCCGCTTGCTGCTGTGTGGGGTGGTGGTGGTGGTGGTGGTGGTGGTGAGGAAACCCAACAATGCGGGTGGCGGGTGGTAGTGGCGGCCCCCACCATCAAACAGCACGTCACCCCCACCCCCACCCAATGTCGGCAGCACTCCATACCGGGGGCTGCGAGTCTCCTCCTCCTCCTCCTCTGCACCCTCCCGCTCGCGTGCAATGAGGGCCTGCCAAGCGGCTGTGACCTCACGCACAGCCTCCAGGTCCTTCGACTTCGCCTTGACCTTGGAAGCAGTGGCAGCAGAGACGTTCTTCAATGGGTCCTGTGGTGGAGAGGCATGATTGGAGGAGGGGGAAGGGGGTGTGGACAATCATGCGGGGGCCAGTTTTCATGTTGTAGCCTCGAGGGGCGTCCTTTTGAATGGAATTGGGATGAATGGAGCTCGTGCAGATCGTAGTGGGGTCATTTCGTGGGTGTCGGGTACCCATGAAATGTGTTTGTTTGTGCGCCAAATCCGGGAAAAACAAAGGCAACTCCACAGCCTGATGAGGATGTTGAATTTGTTACCCAAGCGCTGCCTACTATCTTTTTGACACTGACAGGAGCGCTGTTGCAATAAAAAACTGATGCAGGGGACTGTCATGGAAAAGGCGATTTCGAAAAACCCAAAACTGCAGTGCAGTGCCCTGCCGGCATACCTTGAATTTCACCGTGGCAAAGAAGGGGTGCTCGAGAATCTCCTCCACCGTCATGTGCTCCTCGGGATCGAAAATCTGCCCGAGTACCGCCTTCAGCTCTTTCGGGAGTTTGATCTCCTCGAAGTTGACGGCGCAGGTGATGCGGATTTCCGAGTCCTCTGCAGAAAGGAGGGGGGTGGTGGCGGCGGCGGTGGTGGTCGGAAAGTGCATGTGGTTGGAAAATGCAATCTCGCAGCCTTGCGGGTGGGGATAAAAGATACAACACCCACCGCACGGCCCCATGATGGCAAACTCCCTGTTTGAATGGAACAGGGAAGGAACAGGAAAGACACCATCCCCCACAGCTTCACCTCATCATACCCTCTTCGGGCTCGGTGCTGCAGTCGGGATGGAAGATGTCGCCTTGGCAGGCCAGCAGGGAGCGGCGGACGTTGACGGGGACCTCACCGTTGGCCATCTCGAAGAGGAGCACGCCCACCATGAGGACGTAAGGCGATGTCCGGTCGCTCAGGTCGCCCGGCATGTGCAGGGTCGGGAGGCGTGTCAAGCCCAAGAGGATGTCCTCCCAGTCGGTGATCATCACAACAGACTTGGAGGCCACCATCACGTTGCCCAGCGTCAGGTGTGGGCATGGGATGCCGCCTTCCTCCAGAGTCTTCACCGCGATCAGCAGCTGCTTGCCTGTGGGATGTGCGATGTGTTGCAGATATCTTAGATGATATGCTGATATCTCTGCGCGTCAAAACGAATGCAACCGGGTGAATCACAAGAGAGGAAGGTATCAACGACAGTTGGTGTTCTTCGAACGCACAACACCCTGCCGTGAAGTGTTCGCAAGGATCCGCACGGTGAAAAGTTTCCTGGGTTGGCTCCGCCGAACTTACAAAAATAATAACAAAAAGGACAAAATCAGCAGTCCCGCCCTCACTGCAGCATGCATACCGTAATACGCGATGTCGGATGTTTTGAGGGGTGACGGTTTTTTCTTATACTTCACATCGCAGGGATCGTCCCACGAGGCTTTATTGTACAGCATGTCCCGCAGGGATCCGTGCTTGACAATCTCCCGCACGACAAAAGAGCGCTGGGAGTTGATGTCGAAGTCTGCCGAGACCGCCTTCTGGACGAAGGGCGAGGGGGCGTCGGTCGCCTTGCTGGGCACATTGATCCCCGTGACAAAGCTGATGAAGCGCTTGCGCTGCTTCTCCGTTTGCAGCTCCATCCCTGTGCTACGCCGGGTCCCACAGGACATGACGTACTGCTCCCCAGTCTCGTCCAGCTTCACGACAAACCTGCTCTTTGTGATACGGCTGGACAGGCGCTTGCACTGCCGCACCAACGAATACCCTGAGCTGCGGAGATAGCGCTGCAGGCTTGTCAAAGCCTCGTCCTCATTGACAGTCACCGGATAGCCAGGGTGTGCAGAGGGGTCGACATGCACAGGTTCCCGCCGCTCGACCTGCCTGGCGGGCCGTTTTGACCGTGTCTGCTCGGCGATGCGGAGCTCCAGTTCGTCGTACCCAATCAGCTTGCGGAACTCCGAGCACCGGGTCAGGAACTTGCTCTCCTTGATGCGCTTCATATACTGGATGGGAGGGGGGGTGTGGAGTGGCTGGAAGTAATGTCGACATCTGTCCGCTTCCCCCCTCCCCAGTTGCCCAGCACAAAAGACAAGGTAGGGCTGATGTGCGCCTCGGCAACCCCCCACCCCTGCAGCCTTATGAGGAGGCTGTCTGGTGTTGCTCCATAGCGCTGCACCTATCCTGTTGGCACTGCCAAGGAGGTCCTGGTGTGTTACATCGGACATACCTGCTCCAGGAGATAGCGTCGTTCCTCGATGAACTTCTTGTCGAAGTTGCCGAAGGTTTTTTTCGGAGGGAGTTCGGGGAGCGGTGGCTGGGTGTTCTTCGCCTTCAATGACTTGAAGACGTCGGAGAACTCGGAGAAGCGGCGCCACACAGAGTGCACGATCAGACCGCGCTCCTCATCTGGGGGGATGGTGGGTTGGGAGTGGGCAAACAGAAACACGGGGGGCATTCGCCCTGTGTGGAAGTGTGTCAAACTGTCACTTTACAGCCGGTTTGTGAGCGGCTGTCCTGTTTTTCTCACGTTTCTGCGTTGGCTATGTTGGATGAGCGAACCTGCATCGTACAGAAAGTCCACGAAAGACTAACCCACGAGAACTGATACGCTACGTTACTGCACTTCCGAGCGGAAAACCTCCACATGGCCTTGTTCGTTTGTCTACCAACTTAATAACCCCGGGCAAAACAACAGGCAAGACCCTCGTCCAACACATCGCACCCGGCAATGCTGAGAGACGCCTCACACCACCCCCACCTCCAACACAGTACATACCGCGCAGCACAACCTTGAACTTGATGTGGTCATCGTGTTTGGTGGGGTCGGTCACATTCAGCACCAACTCCTCCAGGGATATCACCGGTACCTCCATGTCGGCACCGAGATGGCAGGGGGGGGGAGCGGGTGGGTGGGTGGGTGGGGGGCCTGTCCGCCTCCCCACGCAGGAGAGGCTTTGCCTCTTCCTGATCCGCCCTCTCTGCTGGGTGTGTGTGTGGATGGGGGGGGAGGGGTTTTTGATCGTCGAGAGCGAATGGAAAAGCAAGCCTCCCAACACCTTCTCGCAATGTTAGTCCTTTTTGTAGTCAGTGTGGGGGGGTAGTGAAATAGAAGGAAAAGGAAGCACGAGAATGATCTCCCTTCACTCGTCATACAGGTTGTGTCTGAGATCCAGTGTGATATCCGGCCTGTGTGTTGTTGCACTGTGTGGGCAACTAGGCTGTGATAGTGTGCATAAACATCCTTTGGTTGCCATGTGTTGGGGAGGGAGGGGGGGGTGACAGGTAAGTTTAAAGACAAATGCTGTTCTCAACCATGGATGTGCGGGGAGACGGGGAGGATGGAGAGGGTGCAGGGGTGAGACAATACCCCCCCCCCCCCACCCCCCTGCGCGAACACTCCGCCTGTCGCAACCAGAGTGTGCGTTCTGCTATATATCTCTCTCTCTTCCACCTCCACCTCCACCCCCCCCCGCTTCCCCCCTCCCCTCCCCTCCCCTCCCACCCCTTTGGTTGGATCTTCAATTGTGGGTACTTATTAACCGAACCTATCTCCCCAGACCCCCCCCCCTCCCCCTGGCAACTCTCCTACCTCACCCAGGGCAATGCATGCGTCCACCTCCCCCCCCTGCCAGCACCACCCCCCCCCTTCCCCAGACCCCCCCTCACTGCCACATGCATGCGACACGGGTGGGGGTGGGGGATAGGCACCTAGGGGGGAAGCCTAGAAACCTAACAGAAAGGGGTGTTCCAAAAAAAAAAAAGGCAACCTGAGGTCAAAAAAATGGCAGGCCCACGTCAAACCCTAAATCAAGGGGATTTTCCCACTCTAGATATCGTGGGAGTATCCCTGGTTATGTCGTGGTTCATCCAGAAACAGGCATATCGGGGGGGAAGGGGGGAGATGGTGTGATGATCACTCAAAGGAAGAGGGGGGGGAGGGGGTGGGGGGGGGGGAATGCCAAAAGAAAACGTTTCGAAAAGCCATGCAAATCATCACTTGGCAGCCAGCCCTGGGTGAGGGGGGGGGGCCCGGGGGGGGGGGGGGGGGGCGATGATGCGGTGAGGGGGGGGGGCCCGGGGGGGGGGGGGGGGGAGAGCGAGCAGAACGGCATTTCTGGACCCACCCTCCCACCTTGCCCACCTCCCACCTCCACCCCAAGAAACCACCCTATCTGTCTGGTGTATGTCGTGCCTGCCGCCCACCCCCTCGCCGCTCGCTCTGGCTCTCCCTCCGAACCGGTGGTCACGCCTTCGTCAAACAGGGCAATGGCCCTTCCCCTCATACACCATTTTTGAAGAGGGGGGTGTGAACAGAAAAAAAACTCAAAAAAAACCATCTGGATAATATAAAAAGCGAGGGGGGGGGGGGGGGAGGGTGAGGTGTGGCGCAAAGCCCCGCACCTTCTCCCCCCTCTCCTCCCCCCCCCCCCCCCTCTCCTGCCAGATTGCCATTCAGTTCAATGGATTTTGATGACACACTCCGTGGTTCGAGGACCAGGGTGGCGGTAGCAACGGCAAGGCACTGTCACAATCGTCTAAGACAGGGGGTGGGAGGGAGGTGGGGGGACAGCCATTTTTTCTCTTGTCTTTTGTTTTTTTTATGAAGGTGAAGAAGAGGGGGCGGGGGGTGGTGGTGGCGGTGGCGGCGGCGGCGCAGATGTGACATCTGAAAAAAAACCCTTGCAGGGTGAGGGGGGGGGGGGGAGGAAGCCAAAATGTGACTCCATTCAGAAAACCGCTACCACACAATCCATCTGCAGGGCAAGCACAGCGGGAGGGGGAGGGGGGGGGGGCGATGATATTCATTGTCGCGATGTGGCAAAAGACAACTTTTAGAACCAAGCGGATGAAATATGGACGAGATGTCCAAAAAAACACATTTTCCGAGGTAGGTGGTTCCTTTAGGCCATGCTGCCTTTATTTGGTTGGAAACGGTGGGGAGGAGAGGTCACGGGAAGGGGGGGGGGGGGGGGAGGGGGGATGGAATACCCCGCGCTCTCTCCCCCATCCTCCCCTCCCCCCGCAGAGGCGCTGTGGTCAAACTGTGGTACAACAGCCGCCTTCGCTCCGAAGTGCAGAAAATTAGGCCACTTTTTTTTCTGTTTTGATGTCGATAATTCACAGACACTGTGACTGAGCTGTACGGCTGCACAGACCCATTCTCTGTCACCATCGAGGGGGGGGGGGAAAGGAGTGCATCCCCCTGGCACCATTTTTTCTTTGCACAACACACATAGCGAAGGCCGCGTCAGTGATACAGAATTTGATACAGGGCAACTGCATGTGCACGTGAAAGGCGTGAAAGTGAGGACCGGTTGTGTGACATATTGTGAAGATGTGGCAGTGTGCATTAATAATGTCGTCAAGGGGGTGGGGTGGGGGTAGTGGCGTGCGGGATGAGAACCGCAGAGAAGAATATCGGGCGGGGTGGGGTGGCATGGCAGCGCCTTTCATCACCGGCTAGCCGAAGGCAGGCCAGAGCCATGGCACAACCTTGCGGCCTGACCTCAGATGCAAGCTGGGGTCAATCACTGCAGTCTGCTGATCAGCACCTCCGGGAAGCGCACCTCCTGCGCGATGCTCGCCCAGTGTGCCCCGTATGCAACCTTCAGCTGTTTAAGCAAAGCCAGCATAGCCTGTTATTTTTGGTGTTTTGTGTGTGTGTGTTTTGAAACCAGTTTTAAGGCGGTGTCTGACTAGCGCGGTCTCGGCAGAAGCACCTCCCCTCACGTCCGTCACTTCGTGAGGATTCCTCCTACGTAGCCCCAGTTTCGTTCGTACTCATGTTCTCCCTCCACTGGCCGAACTCTTTAGTGAACCAGCTTCCTTGGAACTCAGGGTGATGAAGTCCTGAGCGGAGCCACGCAGGGGTAAAAGGGAAAAAGAAGACACGTATAGGCCACTATGGTCTCCACAGAGCTGGTAGAAGAACCATGAAGAGGGACATACCTCGAGAACCTGGTGGTTGTTTTGGAGCCCGCGGAAAAAGGACATCGCTTTTGCGAGCGCCTCGACAGCCACGCGGGACTGCATCACAGCGAAGTTGGCCTGAATCATCTGCACGGCACCCAACAGAGCGCGCGCCTTCTCGTCAGAGCCATTGAACTCCGGAACCTGTGGGTGCAAGTGTCGGGTGATGGAGCTGGGGGCCTATTTAAATAAACCCAAATGGTCAACTTCACCGCAGAGAGATCCTCAAGGGCACCAAAAGGCCAGAAACACCCGATCTCACCCGGAGATCCGGTATCTACCCAGAATAGGCCCAAATTCGGCCCGGAAAGCTCATTTTTTGCGTCTCCAATTTTTTTTGGCACAGGGTGGGCCTGCGAGAGAGGCGGCATGTTGTGGCAAACGAAGGGCTGCCGCAGCAAGCAGGCCCCGTGGCGATTTGAAATACAACCTCCCTCCGTGTGGCGGCCACATACCGCTGCCAGCACATTCAGGAGTGGTGCAATGAAGGCCTCCGCCTGCGGGGCAAGGATGTTCGGCGCCACGAGCCCGAACTTCCCAACCGACAGAGCAAAGTTCTGCACAAGATTCGCCGTGTAGATTGCGTTGATGTCCTCAGGTTTCGGGCTCTGTGAGGGTAGTGTGTGTGGGAACAGTGAAACCAGCATGCAACAACAAAGCCTGTATGCGCACCCGACGAAGTAGATGCACGCGTGTAGGTCTGCAGGACTCTGAGAATACAGGCGACGCTCACCATGGACATACGCTGATAATCACGGGGATGAACTTGTTGGCCATCTGCCAAACTGCGCGGCTGAGCTGTTCGGCGGGATAGCGGTTGTCCATCGCCAGGATAATCTCGCCACAGACCCACGCTGTGTCGTTCGCGAGGGGACTGCCGATGACATTGCCCTCGTCATCCAGGATGAGCGCGAGGATGTTGCCGATGTGCTCGACGCACGGCTGCAGCAGCTTCTCGGGCATCATCGGCATGTGGTCACCGACAAAGTTCAGTGTGGCCATCAGAACCTCCTGCTCCACATCCAGCTGCGGCTGGGTCATCGGCATCAGGGCGAAGTCCACCAGCGAGAAGTTCGACCCCGGGTACTTGGTCTCACAAACCAGCTGTGTCGCATACTCCGGAGACTTATCCGCTGCCACGGAGATGATCTGCCTCAATATTTCCAGAGACCCACACAGGCTGTTCACCAGGTCAGGAACTTCCTGCAGCTTCATCTGCCCCTGCGCCAGCTTCGTCTGGTACTCGAAGTACTGGCCAACCACCGTCAGCGCCTTCATATACACCTGGCTCAGATAGGGGAACTGGTCGCGCATCGCCTGGACCATCATGTAGATGGGAAAGGCGAAGTTGGGGTACAGCGGGTCGTCTGAGCTGAGGTTCAGGAAGTACCCCTCGATAAGGGGCTTGAACAGGCACGTTCTGCCCTGCTCGGAAGCGACATCTGTGGGGAAGAGGGTGACAACGGCGCGCATCGCGTCCAGCAGGATGACCAGGTTCCGGATGGTGTACTTCCCGGGGGTCAGGCACTCGCCCACCCTGCTCAGGATAGCGCTGAGGTAGGCCGGGTCTTCCTTCAGGTAGCACTCCGCGCCTTCATCGAAGCACCGCCTTGACTGGTCCTCGAGGAGGGTAGCGAATGTGCTGACAGCGCTCTCCTGCACCTTCCGCTCCTTGGCGGTCATAGCAGTGAGGAGCAGGCCGAGCGTCTTGTCGAAGCACTGCTTCTCCGACGCCACATATGTGACATAACGCCCCAGCGTCCAGTAGGTCATCGAGCGGACCAGGTAGTGGTTGTTGGAGTCCTGCACAAGGAGGAGCATGGCAGGCACCAGCTGGGGGAGGAACTGCTTCACCGCATCGTAGCACCCAAGCGAGATCGCGCCCAGAGCAAGCATTGCACTCTCCGTCGCCCTCCAGTTGCCCTGCGTCTGCAGGCGCGGCAGGATCTGCTCTGTGAGCAGCCAGCCAGGAGACTTCCCTGGGGGCGTCACGATACCCCCCTGGTGGTCTGCTGGGGCCCCCTCGGTTGTGGCATCCTGCAAGGTGATGGACAGGGCGTCGAGGGTGGACGCAGCGCACTTCCGCACCGTCCACTGCTCCACGGTATCATCGTCGTCGTCGTCCTCCTCGTTCCGCCTCCGGTGGCTGTACTTCGGCTTCAGCTGTTCCGCCTGCTCCTCCTCCTCCAGCCCCGCCACCTCCTCGTCGCTGAAGCGCATCTTGTTCAGCAACATGTCGAGCAACTCGGGCAGGAGCCCCATATTCCGCAGGTCGGTGAGGGCCGCGGGTGCGGTCTCCCCAGTCAGGTCGTACCAGAACTCACAGGCGGTGAGGGAGATGTCGAGGTCGTTGCTGCCGGTGTAATCGTAGACGAGCTTGAAAATCTGCTGCACCCGCTCCTTTTCGAGTTTGTCGTGGTAGTACATCATCATGCGGAAGCAGTTGAGGGTGTTCTGCACAATGGGCTTCCCGTGCGTAGGGGTGTTGGAGAGCTGGATGCAGCGCTGCAGACTGACGAATAGCTCTTCCCTCCGCTCGAAGAACGTGTCGTGGACGCGCTGGTCATCGGACTCGAAGTTGAGGAGGTTGTAGCAGGATGTCACGGCGATCAGCACTTCGTTCGGGTCCTGCCCTTCACGCACCACCCGCAGAAGCTCCGGCACAATCACATTCCCGTCCTCGCAGAAGGTATCGGCTGCATCCTCGCACACGTCACGGATGACAATCAGCACACCCGTCCTGAAGCCTGCGTCCTGAGATTCCCGGTACCGCGGCCAGAGGTCCTGCAACAAACTCGGCCAAGACCCCTCCTGTAAAAGAGAGAGATTGCAGTGCAACGCCCGGTTATCCACTGGGGTGTGGCGTTCGGTGCAATATACAGCAAGGGGAGCTCCAGCATATGGCGTGTGAATAGGTTGGGTGGAACTATCCCAATCCCGTCCAAAAAAAACTATCTGTGCCCCTGCTGTATCGTAAAGTGACAGCAAAACGAGGCAACAAACCAAGTACTGCCAAAAAGCTGTTTATTGGAACGCAACCCCGCCCTTTGTTACACCATTCCTCGGTCTGACGAAGTGGTGTGAGTGGGGCCGCAAGATCCAGCTGAAGGTACAGAAAGTTCCCCCGGTTGGCTACTCTGAACTAACGTAAATGGCACCGCAAACCCGCAACCCATTCGAGCCCTGTGCATCTCCCCACCCACCATACCTTGGCTATTTCCACGATGCACTGCGCGAGCGCTCTCCTCAAGTGCGGGTTGGAGTCGTTCAGCGCGCCCATCAGCTGCTGTTTTATGAGATCGATGTTAGCCTTCAGCGCATCGAAGCTTCTGGTAATGTTCTGCTTCAGCTGCAAAGCAGCCTGTGCCCGCGTGAGGTCGTCTGTTGCGTTGACCGTGCACGCGATAACGGCAAGGCAGGCGTTGAACTTCGGGTCACAGCTGTGCTCGTTGAGGAAGTGCGTACTCCGCTCCACAGCTGCATGGTTCTGGTGGTCACATCCACTCTTGATCACACCTGCCACCTGCACCAGCTCCTCCTGTGTCGGTTGCAGAGCCGACATCCCGAGCCGGTATTGCTTCCTGTAGGGGCGGGTGAACTCACGGCATTTTTGCCGCATACAAAAAAAAGAAATAACTACAACGAGTCAGAAAGGATTACCCGGGTTACCCGGGTAATCGTTATACCCAGGTATTTTGTTTTGTGTGTGCGCCCACAGGGCGTCCGACGAAGGGCTGAAGCCGCAGATCGAGAGGCTGGAGAAGTGTGCACCAAACCCGGCCATTGTGAGATACGAACCCACTGTGCTGATTTCACCACATTTGCAACCACGCAAGAAATTTCAATCCCGATCCCCTATCCTATCACCCGGGAGGGGGGGGGGGGCGAAGAATTTCAGGCAAAAAAAACACACCGGCACCACCCCGGGCAAACAAAGGGCCAATCCCACCCCACCCACCCACCCCCCCTCTGGCTAGCTTGCCGTGTCTTCGGCGGAAGCCGGGACAGCGCCCTGCGCATCGGGAGATGCACTGGGAACAGCATCACCTGCGGCAACCCCTCCTGCTGCCACCACGCCCCCGCCTCCGCCACCACCTGGCGGCTGCGCTGCTGGAGATCCTGCCACTGAGTCACCTTGGCCCGCTGTTGCCGCATCCTCCTGCGGGACGGCCGGGCCGTACACTATTGCGTACTTTTCTGCGCTGGTGAACGGGAGGGACGACTTGAGCGACGACGAAACCTCCTGCGACAGCTCCACCATGCTCCGCAGCGACGCGAGCTGCTGCAGCTCGTCTGCCGCCACCAGCTCCTCCTCCTGCAGCACGGTGTGCGCGGGCCGCTCCGGTGCCGCAGGCTTCTCCAGATGCTTTGGGGCCTTCGACATGGGCTCGCCCTTCTCGGTGACTTCACACCCCAGCACGGACGACAGGGTGACCCGCTGGTTCAGGCGGAGCTGCGCCAGCCACTCGTCGTGAGATGTGTCCTCCGGGAGCTGGCTGTTGAGAACGCAGTGGTTGTCGATGCTGATGGATCCCCTGCGCCGCCCCTCGCTGCTGTCGGAGGCAGCAGCCCCATCGTCGCACATCCCCTCCCCGGGGCGGAGGCGTGCCGTGCGGTAGCCCTTGCGCTCGATGGAGTCGATCTGCCTGCGGATCTCGTCGTTGCTTTCGGTCTTCTCGCGCAGCATGTCCTCCTTCACACGCAGCTCGTGCGCCAGCGACTCGCGGAGATCCCTCTGGTGCGACAGCAGGTCACGGCACTGTAGGACCACATCCTGGTCGACAGCCTGTTCTGTGGATTCACGGTCGAAGTGCGATGCCTCCACAAGAAGCGACTCGATCATCTTCGTGTGGAGGCGGCCGACCTTCACAGCCTCCTCCTCCGCCTGCGTCAGGAGGCCCAGCTGGCGGCGCCCCTCTGAGTATCGCTCCAACACGCTCTCCAGCTCTGAAATCACCAAGCCTCGAAGCGCACAGCTCCGGGTTAGCTCGTGGTGCAGACGGCCCTTTGTAAGGGGGTTCGGGCTTGCCCGGCTCGCCTGAGACAGCGGTGTCGTTGCATTGGACATGCAGCTTCGGACCCCCAGGGGGTGGTAAGGCGAGGATGTTCACGCTTGAAGGAGACAGATGCGAATCAACCAGCAGCAGGTGTGGATGTGTATGGGGTGTCTGTTTGGTGGCGCGGAGGTGCTGTCATGAAAGATCCCGCGATGCAATTCAGACGACGAGCGAAGTTATTTTTTAAAAACCGACTCTGTCTGGCACGAATATTCAGGATCTCCCAAAACAACCTCCCTCGCACGGGGGGGGGGGGGGGGCGCTGCCACCCCAGGGGGATCTGGTTGTAGTAACTCGGAACACGGGCCACAAAACATTCTCTCATATCGTTCAACAAAAAGGGGCATAGTCCTGGGATCACGGAAGGAAATCGTTCATCGTTCATTATCCCTCATTCTATTAACACCGCAGAGAACACTGCCTCCACTTGTGGCTCGACATGTCATGCCCTCCAACAGATTCACGCCTCACTCAGCGCACCCTGCCCCCCCCTAACCCAGCAGCTGGCACTACTTCAGGAGGTATGTTTCGTTGATGGGGTGGGCTGATTCGGCAGGCGTCTGGTCCAGATGCCGATACACTTGCTGCGCAGCGCACTCCCCTAAAAGGGCACGCCCCTGCACCACACCCGCCCCATACCGGGGGTCGTCTGTGCGTCGGGACACGTGTTCCGATGCAATACCCTTCCGTTCCTGGATGGAATCGTCCGACAGGTCCAGCTCCCACTCTGCATACTCTGCGAATGACCGTTCTGCCATAAGCAGGGAGAGGCCCCGAACCATGCTGCTTCAACACCGCCAAACCCACCCACCCCCACCCGCCCTGGGTGAACCCGCTGCTTTGGAAAACCTCCCCGGTGATATGTATTGTCCTCTCACAGAATAATGTGAAGCGCACCAAAAAAAAATGGAACATTTTAGGCAGCACTGGTGGAGGGCCATGGAGCAAAGGGTTGCACCGGGCCTGACTTCCACAAAGAGGCAGGGGTGGGTGTGGGGAGGTGGGGGGGAGGTCGGCGGCACAGCGCTGTGTCACTCTTCGACAGACATGGGATGCCGGCTTCAGAACTTAATGTTTCTGGCTGCCCATCCTCACCCCCACCCCCCCACCCCCCATCCCCGATACCTACCGACCCAACCCACCTATACATCTTTGCAGGCCGACCAATCACGGGTTATGAGATACGAAGCGACTGCAGAACCCATTTCACTGTTTGGGGGAGGGGGGGAGAGGGGGGGGAGGGGAGGGATGGAGGGGGTGTAAAAACCAGCACTTGATTTTGCTTCCCCCCTCCTATAGGTGTAGGGCGGGGTGGGTGGGAGAGGGAAACCCGTGGGACGTGTGTGTGTGTGTGTGCATGGTGCTGCAGTAGCAACATGACAGACAATTGTGAGTGCGGGGGGGCACCTGTTGTGCAGGAGTATTCAGACGTGCGTTTTTTTGCCAGTCGTATTTTGTATTACCGTGGGCTATCGGTAACCATACCGTGTGCGATATGAGGCACACACGTGACGCGTTCTCGTTAACTAGAGATTACACCGAACAAACCCTGATGTCACCCCACTGCACACACAACAAGTTCACACACCCTCACCACTCCCCACCACACAGCTTGTATATTTTGCTCGCTTTGTTTCGCACCAAAAAACGCAAACCTCGTGGCACATTCGGTACCCTGAATACAGCAGGCGCTGTCCAGACACAAAGAACACACCACCAGGCCTTGCTTTTGGTGACCAATCTACAGGGGGGAGGGGGCCAAATATGTGGCCACACAAGGGGGGGAACTGAGGGGAAAGGGGAGGCGGCTGTGGCGGTGGTGGATGCGCTAGTGTGGGGGTGGGGTGGGGTGGGGTGAAAGACATTTTTTTTGAATGGGATGGGCTCTGCGACAGGGGTGGAGCTTGAAATATGGGGTTGCGGGCTGGATCGGGTCAGATCGGGTCAGCCAATTTTTCTCACTGAATGGGTTCCCCCCCGGTTCGTCTCAGAGATCAGTGATCGGGCCCAGCCTCCCGCGAGGGTACCGGAACTGATATGCAGCCCCGGACGCGCAAGGACTTGGTTACAAGACAAACACATGGGTGGATTTTTTTTGCTCCCCCCCCCCCCTAAATCCGAAAACGATTTTTCGGAAAATTAGGGGACCCCCCCTTGTCAGATGGGACCCACCCAGGGAAAATACCGAGTTTTGGATGTCCAGGATACCCACACCCACTGTGGGACACCAAAAGCGCCCCAGAAGAGCCCAGAAATGCCAAAAAATGGGTCAAAACTGGTCCCCCAGCCCTAGCCGGACCTCAACCGGGCGGGCAAGGGGCGGGTTGGTCACAAATCACAGAACACGAATGAAAACAAAGTACGGGCCCTGTCCACGCACCCTGATGGGCGCGACAGACCAGGGGGAAACCAACGAACAGGACCTTTGCCATATCAGGTCAAAACGTCTCAACACAAAAACTTTGGCATATAATGGGGAGGTGTCTCCGTGTAGACGCACGGCAACCCACCCGCACTGCGGGAAAAAACGGCACCACACAGGGCACTATCCCTGACCCGACCCCGGAAAGAAGCACACGAGTGAGCCAACGCTACAACGACGTAGCGCACAACGGAAGGGGACGGGAACGAAGTTAAAAAAAATGGGTCAAAACTGGTCCCCCAGCCCTATGGGTGTTCAGAGGGAAATGGGTGAAAGCGCCCTATCACTTCACAGCTACAACCGCTCTGATGAATTTCCTTTTGTTTGTTGCGTTGACGCTTCTACACACAAAACCCTGAACTGATCACACTCTGAGCCTGATGAAGGGTGGGGTTAGTGTATAGAGCAGTTTGGATGCTTGCTGTGGTGGGTGACTATCTGCTCACACGAGTGTGCGGGAAAAAAAAGCCGATGTTTCCAGTTTGATCGCTGTTCTGAACATCGGCTGATCCCACAGGGTTGCGCTGGAGCCACGAGGCCAGTCCTGAGCCAATGTCTTGATCAGAACTGCGATCAAACTGGGAACATCGGCTTTTTTTCACCCATTTCCCTCTGAACACCCATAGGGCTGGGGGACCAGTTTTGACCCATTTTTTGGCATTTCTGGGCTCTTCTGGGGCGCTTTTGGTGTCCCACAGTGGGTGTGGGGGTATCCTGGACATCCAAAACTCGGTATTTTCCCTGGGTGGGTCCCATCTGACAAGGGGGGGTCCCCTAATTTTCCGAAAAATCGTTTTCGGATTTAGGGGGGGGGGAGCAAAAAAAATCGACCCACATGCCATAGGGGGGGTCTGGGGGGCGGAGCCCCCAGCCGCCGGAGGCCACGGTAGTGAACATCTGTGACTTGCGGGCGTACGGATTCTGTGTGAGTTGGCTGCGTCCTCCTGAGGATACTGAGGGCCTCTGTACTCCATTCCCTGATGTAAAGGGCTTGGGTACAAGACAGGCACATGCGACAGGGGGGTCTGGGGGGCGGAGCCCCCCAGCCGCCGGAGGCCACGGTAGTAAACGTCTGTTGCACGGTACGGGTTGGGCAGCTTCATTTGTCCTCTATTGTGACTGTTTGAGGCCTGTGCTCATGTCGCTGGGGTCACTTTGCTCACGAAACGCCTCCTGGTCACCTTGAGGCCCCAAGGCGAGGAGCCAACTTTTCCGGTTTCCCGAAAATCTATATTTTTTTTTCTTTTTACCCCTGACCAGGGTATAAGATAGACTTTTTTTCTGGCGCCGTTTTCCGGTTTTTCTGGTTTTGAAAATTTTTCGCGCGCGCCTTCGGCGCGCGCGACCCGCGCAAACCCTCCCAGAGTCTGAGAAGGCCCGGTGCCTGCGCGCGTCCTGTCGTACTGAGGCTGCTTGGTGGGGCAGGCGCAGCAGCTGCTTTGAAAGTTTGGACTCTCGACCAAAAAACCGGTCTGGTGCAATGCTTTTACACAGGGGGGTCTGGGGGGCGGAGCCCCCCAGCCGCCGGAGGCCACGGTAGTGAACATCTGTTCACTACAGTCTGGATTCGCTTGTAAGTAGGAAGGCTTCGCTGTATCGCAGCCCGGCCAGCAGGAGATCACTGGTCCTTGAGGGTTCAACCTTCAGGGTGGAGGAGGACGGGGGAGCGACCACTCGTGACAGGTGTGCGTTGTGGGTGGAGTGGGTGCACGACAGAATGGCCAAAGGGTCCACGAGATCTCTGCACACATTCCGTTATCGAGGAGATGGGCACCTAGCTGTGACGACAGGCAACAAACAAATCTCATCTGTTAGTTGCCCCCAATAGGCTTGGCGACCTTCAAGACTGCTTGAAAGTCGTTCGTGTTCTCGTCTCAGCCCTCCAGACTGCAGTCTTAGACTCCCTCTTAGACATGGTGGCTGGAGTCCACCATGTGTGCACCTTCAAAACAGAAGAGACCTGCATGACGAGGTCACCACCCACCGGGCCATCCGCTAGGTCCATTTTTCTTCTCCGCTTCTCTGCCTTCTTTGGACTATTTGAGCTCTGTGCGGATCACGATGGGGTCACTTTCTATTTTTTTATGGCGTTTTTTCTGACTGTTTTACTGTCCCAAAGTCACAAGAAAAACCGCCAAAAATGAGACCGACCTTTTTTTTTCTTTTTCCAGAAAACCGGGAACCGGGAAACCCTGGTTTTGAAAACCGGAAAACCAGACCTATCTTATCCCCTGCCCCTGACCTGATTTTTTGTGAGGGCCTGCAGAAAATCAGGTCAGCTGACCCGAAAAAACCCCCAAGCTCCACCCCTGCTCTGCGAGGATCGCGGTGGGTTCCGATGACCACCCCCCCCCCCCCCCCACAGGCAGTGAAGTTCATATCATGCGACCGCCATGCGGACATCGTGAAGATGCCACACCACGCTAGCTAATTAGCCTACCTGGTGTGGGTCCGACTCTATAAACTAATGCAACGGGTGAATCACAGGAGAGGGAGGGATCAACGACAGTTGATGTTCTTCGAACGCAGAACACCCCACCACAGCCTGCCGGGCATGTGAAGTGTTCGCAAGGATCCGCACGGTGAGTCTGGCTACGCCGAACTGACAAAAAGGAGGCACCTGACTGTCTTTCCGGAATGCATATTTCAAACCGTTTCGATGCGGGAATGAACCATGGCTGGGAGAAAAACTGTTCAAAGCGCTCGAACGCAGGCGCCAACCTCCCCTTCCCAGCCCCCCAAACTGCCTCTCGCAACAGAACCACAAGCGAACAGGAGACGGTCCGGAACCCGAACTGTGGATGCCACCTCCCCACGCTGGGCAACTGTGCCACCTTGCCACATCAGTCGCATACACACACAAGGTGGCGTGCTGTGATCATGCAGGGTGGGGCGGTCCAACCCATCCAAAAAAAATGTAATTTCACCAGACACGGTGCCACACACAAACTTAACAGACAACACACGCAATCCGATCCAGTTTCTCCCGCCCATCACCAGGCAAGTCGGAAAAGGGGAGGGAGGGGGGTCAGTGGTGGCGGCGGTGGGGTGGGGGTGGGTCGGCGGCTTTGGCATGCTGCGCTCTTTACAACGTGCTGTGATGTGTTCCCCTTCCCCCTCCCGCCAGGGAAGGGAGGTGTTTATTATTTTGGTTCGTTTGTTTGTCTGGCTCTTTGTTGCGGTGGTGGGGGTGGGGGGTGGGGGGAAGGGGCAGATTGTGGGTGTGCGGCCTCTCTGTGTGCCGAGATGTGTCCAGGTTGACACATCGATTGCTGAGAGATAGATAGATATAGAGCACCTCTCACAGTGCCATTTTCTCTGGTTGGCGCTTGCGTTTGCTGGAGCTTCAGGGAAGCAGCAACACCGGTGAGGGCGGCACGCCTGCCAACCGCTTTGGGAGAGAGGTCGAGAGGTCGAGAGAAAGATAAAAAAAATGGGGACCAACAAACAGCCACCACCCCCACGAACACACCACAAAGGAGAAGAAAAGAAACCCACCCCTCCAAGCCACCAAAGTCTGGAGATAAAAAAACACTTTTCTCGATTCCCCCCACCCCCCACCCCCACCCCTGCCACATACATCCCCCCACCTCTCCGACCACGATCACTACCAAAGGGCTTGCTACAAAAGGGGAGGGGGGGTGGGGGAACTTGAAGGGGTGTTGAACAATATGTCGTTTCGTTCTCAAAGAGGAGTCTGCTAGTGGGGGGGGGGTGAAGGGTGAAGGGTAGGGGGGGAGGGAGAGAGAGAGGGGGGGGGGGGAGCGGGGGGGGGGGGGGGGGGTGGGAGGGGGCCCATTTTGAACGGTGAACGGTTGTGTTTCAGCCGTTCTCTGGTGCGAGAATCCCTCCCACCGGGGGGGGGGGGGGGGGGGGCCCTCCTGTCCCGCACATGCATGGGGAAACCCCCTGCCCCCCCAGAATCCGAACAACAAAGATCTGGATGACAGAGCCAACGATACATACAAAAAAAATGCCCACCCCGCCCCTCCCCCCCCCCCTCACCCTTCTCTTGGTAAACCCGCCCCACTGGTTCATTTGTTTCTGGCAGACTGTCCCCAACAGGTAGGGGGCGGCAAAGGACACGCACCCCTTGATGGGGCCCACACACACACACAACGGACCAGCCCTCCCTCCTGCCGGACATGCAATTCACTCATCGTCTGAGAGGGGCGCAGCGGAGAGCGTGGTGTACTGCTTCACTGCTTCGCCGTTTCACCGCTTCACTGCTTCAGCCAGTTTTTGTAGTGGCCGATACCCTCGCTGTTGCAGAGAATGGTTTCCACGTAGAACTTGTAGTCGCACACGCCGTCCTTGTCCATGTCATCCAACAGAGTCTGGAGTTCGCTGTCCTTCATCTTGTCCCCGCATTCCGTCAGAAACGCCTTCACAACCCCCGTCGGAAGCTTGCCCGTCTTGCCGTCATCAAGCTCCTCGAAGAGAGCAATAATCTTAGCAGCCGAGGGAAGGGTAGACATCTGATTACACCTGCAGGGAGGGGGGGTGGGGGCTTATTTGGTTGGCTGCAGTCATCAAAAAAATCAATGGGCGGCTGACGAGCAACAACAGGCTCGGATTTTCTGACACTTTAAAAAGGCACATTTTCTTGGGGAGAAAGAGTGGCGGGGGCAGGGCAGCGGGGCTCTGGGTGTTGCCTCAATGGGGGGGGGGGGGTATCCTTCCTTTCTTCACAAACAGACGGCTTGCTGTCAGCCACACGCCCTTCTCTACCTTGGCATGGCAATGCACCAGAGAAGGTTTGGCTGGATGCCTGACAGCGTGCCGCCCCCGGAAGCACAACCACAAGAGATACCGACACATAAGAATGCCCGTCCCGTCCCTCCAACCCACCCCCACCCCCATGATGGCGGCAAACGAGAGACACGGGGAGTGGGGTGGGCGGTGGAGAGGGGAAAAACGCATGTTTGAACCCTTGCCTTGTGGAGTGGTAGCCCAGCCACAACCGGAAGGGGGTGTGGTTGTCACTGGCCTGTGCGGTGGGTCGCTTTCCAGGTGGTGGTGGGGGGGGGGGGGGGGGAACGGGGGGAGGGTGGGAGGGTGGGAGCAGCAGTGCTGGCATGGGTACGATGGGCCTGGACCCGCATCCCAGCTTTCAGGGAATGTGCAGGGCAGCCGGGGGAGTGTGGTTGTTCTATTTGAAGCGGGGGGTGATAAGCTTCGGGCAAGCCCACAGTCAGATCGGCTGCGAGGTGGCCGTGGTGAAAGTCATCGGCGTGGGAGGAGGGTGCCAGCGGTGATAACGAACGGGTTGCAGAAGGCAGTCGCCCTGCAAGCCCAGTGAGCAGTTCGAGGTGGCTGACGTACACATGAGCTCCCATCACAAGGAGATGGGGGTGAAAAGCTTGCGCAAAAAAAAGGGTTGTTTTGTAGAGTGTAGGGCGCGCCTCGATGCTACCACCGCTGCCAACCCATGATGACACACACGGCATGTTGGAATCTCCCCTCTGCCAGGCAGCTGGTAACAACCGAGTCGAACCTAACCACACGACCCGATAATATATGCTGAGTTCAACCCACAGGGATCCTGCCGTGTCCTGCCTTCACTGCTGTGGAGGGGGGGTGAAGAGGGTGGGAGGGAGAGAAATGCCGTGTATTGAGCATTCTTTTGGCATCGCTTCAAAAAAAGCGCCATAAGTCATAGGGGGTGGGGTGGGGTGGGGTGTGGTGGTGGAAAGAGGGGGGGAGGGGGGGGGAGGGACCCTCCGTAATAAAGGCACGGCAATGCACGGGTTTGGATGTGGAGTATTATTGTACACAATATTCGGTATTCTTTTCTTGGATCATCCCTTGTTTCGGGCAGGGCAGTCGCAAACCTCACGCCCTGAAGGGCTTCAGCTTCGCTGTGTATATGGATGCCCAAAAATCTGACGGGAAAGACGGACAAATTTGGCACACGTGTCGCGAGCAGGCAGCTTTTCTGGGGGGGGAAAAATCGCTTCCGATGATACACGGCGAGGATCGGTAGGCTCAAGGCGGACAACACCAGAGGGCGGTTCTGATCCCTCCGGCTCGTCCTCAACATCAGCCAGAAGAGCTCGCCAGAAGGAGACAGCAGTTCATCATAATACCTGCTCTTCAGCAGCACTGTGATGACACTTAACACTTCGATTCACGTTCGTTTTACATACCCCTCCCCCCCATAAAATCTGCTTGCGGGCCCCGATGGATGGTCTTTTTTGAGCTGTTCGAACAAAACCACCGAACCGCCTCCTGACCGCCTAGGGTGCACTGTTCACCCCAAGGCCCCGGGGGTGGGGGAACTGACTTTGCCCTTCCGGCTTTGGCTTGCTTTCAGCCAGATCCACCACGGTTATTTGCCGCGGCACTTCGCAGTTTGTCAAAGAGGGCGTCAAAATAGAATGGGCATGACGGGCAGCATATTGTATGTCACAGGCACACCGTTCAGAAGGCGATGGCAGAGGGCAGTGGGGCGAACGGCGGGAAATGGGTGAGCATGGAACGGGTGGTGTGTGGCGGAGAAGTTGGGAGGACAACCCTCCTTCTGTGCACTCAACAGGGGGGCCGCTGGCAAAAAAAATATACCCAACGAAGGGAATGCGCAGCTTCTTTTTCTCCCCCCCTGTTGGCTCAGCTGAACTGAGCTTGGCTGTCATGGTTCTGGTCTGTGAGATAGAGGGGATAGTGGGAATGCTGCCAACTGGGGGTGTGCAGGCATGCACACTTGAGGCAGGCGGTAATCATTCTGTTTAGTGTAAGTCACACAGGGTGAACTCTGTTTTGCCTCCACTGTCTCGAGCGGGGGTTATATTTGTATCGCGACCTGTGCTGACCCGTGTGGTGCGGAACTCACATGAATCATTTCACCGCACGACGCGCTGGCAGAAATCTCCTGAACCGGTTTGAAAACAGTAACCGGTTCCTTGGGAACCGGTTTGGAAACCGGTTGAAATCACAACGGCAAACCGGTTACTGACAAATCCGAACCGGTTGAGGACAGGTTCAGAACCGGCTGGGACCGGTTCTGAAACTGGCAAAAACCGGTTCGTGAACCGGTTTGCAGGAACCGGTTTCAGAACCGGTTCTCGAACCGGTTCTGAAACCGGTTCCCCCAGTCCTGACCGGATTTCTATAGGGGGACCCTTTCGAATTTTTTTTTCGGGGGGGTAAATTGAACGTTTTTGGCCATTTGAAGCCACTGCGACCATTCCCGGGCCTCGGAAATCAGATTCTTGCCCCTCAAATGCGGTACCGGTCCGGACGAAAATCCGGACCGGAACCGCAGGTACCGCATGCAGAAACTGGCAGAAACCGGTTCGCGAACCGGTAGAACCGGTTTGCCCAGAACCGGTTCCCGAACCGGTTTGTGAACCGGTTCTGGAACCGGTTCACAAACCGGTTCTAGAACCGGTTCACGCAGTCCTGACTGGATTTCTATAGGGGGACCCTTTCGAATTTTTTTTCCGGGGGGTAAATTGAACGTTTTTGGCCATTTGAAGCCACTGCGACCATTCCCGGGCCTCGGAAATCAGATTCTTGCCCCTCAAATGCGGTACCGGTCCGGACGAAAATCCGGACCGGAACCGCAGGTACCGCATGCAGCCGCCCCAGCGCCGCCCTCCCCACCCCCCTCCCCTCCACCCGCCCCCCTCCCCAGCCTGTCCCAGAAGAGGTCGCTTTTCCCATTGGTGCCTGCCTATGTATTGCCTCTGTTGTGCCTGCGCCTGTGCCTCCCTGCCCTGTATTTTTTTACCCTCACGGGTATCACGATACAGGGCAGTCCACCCCCTCCCCCCAAAAATCGTTCGCATCATCTTGGCGCCCATTCCTTCCACTTTCTGGATGTGTTTGGTATTTCCGAACGGAATTTTCCAGCGTCAAGACTGATACCTCGCCGTTTTAGAGTCAGTCACTTCTACCGCCGCTGCGATTTGCGATACGGTAGTTGTGCAGAAATGCTAACATTTAATTTGCTCTGTGGAACCTGGACTGCACCTTCTGGGCTGTGAGTCTGTAGATAGTTGGACAGTTGCGGAACCCATCCTTTGTGTGCCTCCGACTTGAGGAGCTGTCGACTTCAGAACCAAGGTTCAGAACGAAGATGACGACCTGCTGTGAGCTGCAAACCTTCTTGACACACCTACCGTACCTGCATTACACTCGTGGTAATTCCATACCCCTGGAAACAGGAGACCACCGTCTGTTCACAGATGGTCTTGAGCGTGGTAGCCATCTTTGCTATGGAGTCACGATTAAGTCTTTGTGGTCACGTGGGCCCATGAGCAGCGGATACACTTGGAGTGGAGGGAGGGGGTGCGGTTCTGGAAAAGCGGGTCTGAATCTGGTCAAGGACGACTGAGGGCTTCAGTTCGAGTTTAATGTGGGTCCAAGGGTACACAGGAGATCACTGCTTGCATATTCAACCTGCTTGTCATCCTCTGGTTACTGTTCAACGGCTCGAACTCCTCGACTTTCCTTGGCTGACTGAAATGAAACAATACGTATGCTGCTATTGTGTTGTTCCCCTGACAGAGGAACACAAGGGAAGGGTACTGCAGCTGTCCACGAAGTGGCTCGACGTAGCCACCTCACGCTGCCTAGAGGGTCGGTTCAGGTTGAAGCAGAGCAATTAAGTGTTAGGGGGATGCCTTTGGAAATTGACCCACGGCGCCTGTGTTGTAGCTCGGTCTACGCCAGGTTCCACACCCCGTCATCGCAAAACGTACACATACACAGAGGCAGGCCTCTGTGGTACGGGAGCATGATGGGAGGAAATTGTGCCTTTTGGTCAAAAAGGCGCCTTTTTAGAATAAATTGACCCGCAGGGTGGCTGAGTCTTATCAGACAGGCCGACCTATGTTGATCAATGGAACCACACAACCTGTTCAACCTGCAAACCACCCGGGGTGGCGGCTGAGTCCTCACCCCTGCCGTAGCATGAGATAAGCCGACGTCGACCTCCGCTCCGGTCTCTCAACAACGGTCGTCACCAGTTGAACCGCGTCTGGGAAAGCCTGATCTTTGGATCTGGCCTCCCTGTTGTCACTGTGATTCGAAGAACTGTGGGGTTCAGAACCAAGGATGAGGAACTGCTGTGAGCTGCACACTCTCTTGACACACCTGCACGTATCTGCGTTACACTCGTGGGAAACCCGAACCCTGTATTTATACAGGAGACTTCCATCTGGGACAGTTTCTGTTCCAGATGAGCTTTGACAGTGGTAGCCATCTTTGCTATGGAGCCATCGTCATTGCTATCGTCGTCACTCGGACCCATGAGCAGCGGATACAATTGGTGTGGAAGGAGAGGGTGCGGTTCTGGATCAGTAGGTCTGAATCTGACACTGGGACTGAAACCCATAGGTCTGAGATGACTCAGTGCGGGTCAGGTCCGTATACCGGTCCACCGACCGGTACACGGCCAACCGGTCGGGACCCACTTTGCCCGGTTCGCAAATGTCGGTTCTGGAACCGGTTCACCGGCGGAACCGGTTTACCGGTGAACCGGTTCGTCCGAACCGGTTCTGGAACCGGTTCCACCGAACCGGTTCAGCCCGTGCCAGCGCGTCGTGCGCCGCGACAAAACACCCCCCCCCCCCACCCCCCCGGGGGAACTGGCTCAACCCCGGTTCCCGCTGGCACCAAGCCCACACCCCCTCACATCCCACAGAAGCCAACAAAATAAACAAAATCAGGCAAAAAAATGAACAGTCCCCCCGGGCGAACGGGTTGAGAGGCTCGCAGGACCTAAAAAAACCAAAAAAGCCGCAGAAAACCCCTCTCCCTCCCCCCGACCATCACCCCGAGTTGGGCCTGAGGGTGTTGGGGCGCCGAAAATACCAAAGAATGAAGGGAAAAGGTTGGGCAATGCATGATAAAGAACAAAACGGCTCGCGGCAATCAAGCCTGTACCGGGTATGCAGTGGACTGCATGAAGCAGAGCACAGGCGGGATGCCCAGCACGAGCCTGCGAGTCTCGCTGTTGAAGAAAGTGCTGGGCGGGAGCAGGTCGAACACCGCACGGCGGACGCTCTCATCACAAGACCCGCCGTTGGGGCAGCGGTTCCGCCCCCAGCGCAGCACCGCCTTCACAATGTCATCCATCGGTGCTCGGATCTCCCCAGTGAGGAGGGCCGTCTTCAGGTGCTCCTTCTGCAGCTCGAGGAAGTAAGGCGATCGCGAGACGGAGTCGAAGTTTTTAATGACAAACGCCTTGCACCGCTCCACCACATGCTCCGCCTTCATATCCGCACAGGTGTTCCACAGGGGGCACACGGTGTCGATATCGATGAGGCGTGCGACGAAGGCTTCGATCTGGAGGAACATCGGCTCAAGGGTGAAGTACCGCGCCCCCTCCACTGCAGAGAATATGCGCGTCCACAGCATGCTGTCGTCAGTGGTGAGGAAGGCGACATCGCCTGTCGCCAGGAACTCGAGAACGCCCCGCATCGTGCCGAAGGATATGATGTTGTGGTCGATCAGCACGACCCCCTCGTCGCGCCACTTCCCCGGGGTGAACATCTCCGCGAAGTGCCTGCTCCGCGCAGCCAGCAGGACTTTGTTGGCGAAGATGCAGCGCTCCTTCGCCGCCGCCTCCTGCGAGCGGGACTTCCAGATCGCCGCGATGTCGAACGGCAGCGCCTTCTCCTCCTGCCGCCTCAGGCTACGAGGCGAGGGGCAGCCGTGCACGCTGGCATGCGGGAACAGCGAGGGGTCCGACACGCAGAGCACCACGTCAGACCTCTCCGTGCTGGAAAACATGCGCTGCACATCCGCACGCCACGCCTTCTCCACCGCACGGGTGCTGGGCGTCTCCAGGATACTGTAGGAGCTGTACGCCTGGGTGAAGAGTGGCATGCCCAGCGTGTCGGCAAGGGCGGACACCATAGCCTGTTCCTCAGGTGTGTTGGCACGGCGCACGCCCAGCACGCCGCAGTATGCATAGCAGAGCACCATGCGGAAGATGTGGAGTGTCACGTCGCCGGGGAGTGCAGCGGCGATCTCCGGTGTGGGGAATGTGAAGTACGTTGCATCCGGCTCGTCGAGGAATAGTTTGGCGAACCACGGGCTGCGTGTCTCCAGAGCGGCCCGGTGCACCTCAAAGTCGGTGCCAGCGACGGTGATGACGGCGTCGCAGCCGTAGCGTGACTCCTCGCTTGCAAGGAGCCAGAACATGTCATCGCGCACAGCGTCGTAGCGGCGGAGCTTGCCGTTCTTCTTCATCCCACCCGCATAGCACCACACACCCTCCAGCTCCGGGCGAACGGCAATAGACATTGTGGGGAAAGGACTGTTTGCCTGAGTGGGTGTGGCGGTGCGTGGGGCAGAAGAAAGAGATTGTGTGTCCTACCAGGTTCGCGAACCAAAACTGCGGGGGGTGGAGGGGGTGGCCATATTATTTGTTTCTTTTTCTGTGTTCTTCCCATCCTTTGTTTTGTTTGGTAGGGTATTTTTTTCTGTTCTTTTCTCGGGTTTCTTGGGTTTTTATGGTCTTTCTGTTCAGTTCTGTGGTATTGTGCAGCTTTGTGTGAGTGAGTGGCATAAGGGTGAGTGGCATTTGTGTGCGTTTGTACGTGAATGTCTCTGTTTCGTGGTTCTTCTCGTTCTTTATACCCCCCTCCTTCTCCACCCCCCCCCCCCATCCCCGATAGTCTACCCCCAAAACACATCGTCTTTTCACATGATATCAGTCCTGAGAAGTTATCAGGCTGTGCTCCTTGGTAACCCTCGTGACAGGCAAACGACGCCCCCTCCCGCCCCCCCCCCCCCCACACACCGCCCACATCAGGTGGCTTGAACCTACCAGGAGGCGAGGACAGATGTAGTTTTGATATTTCTCTTGGGAAGATGATGCAGATACACACACACCCCAGGCTCACTGTCTGTTCCACCCGGGGTTTTTTCGGCAGAGTAGTGATCGGGGATTTTTTTCTTGCTGTCACGATTTCTTTTTTTTTGCTGTCACTTCACCGTCAAGAGATGGGCCCGCCCCCCCCCCCCCCCACCCCACCCCCCGCCTGGCACACTGGTTCACATTTGTTGCTAAACTGTGTCCATGAATGCAGGGGTCTCTTTGTTGTGTCGATATAATGTCACTATTTTGCTTTCCTGAAGGGGAGTGGGCAGGGCTGGTCGGGTCGGGGGTCGTAATCATCTGCAACGGGAGTGGGGGGGTGAGGGGGGGGTTGTGAGTGCGAGGGGGGGGAAGGGAATGGGGAGATTTACCAACGAGAATATGGGCCAGAAACACACGCCACACACGTGAATCATTTGTAGAGTAGTACAGAACACACTGGGCACACCCTGGTTCTTCCACTGTATGGAACACACACGTGAATAGATTTCAGCTGTCGTGTGAGGCCATGCTGAGCCCACGTTGCTGACGGTGTCCCGAACATGCGGGCACCGCAAGTGAGCATCGTGCGCAATGTTATGTTTTTATCCAGCAGTGCAGTGGGCCACGAAATTCACCAAACATTGCCTCTGGGTGGATAGATGCACTGCATGCCGACGCACCAAGGCTGGCAGTGCCACGGCATTGTTGTCTGCCCAGGCGGTGCATTCATCGACATTTGTGATGCCCACCGTTTTCTGGCAGAAGACACGGCCAGCTGAACGGACACACACAGTAGATGTCGTGAGAAGCACACATGTTGCAGCCCTTGATTGATGCCTAATTTGCAACGCACGCCACTCTGCTTCAGAAGCCAACCGACATGACATAGTCTTCCCTTTTTTGCTGCCGGACAGACTATGCCAATTCACAGACAGTATCTCACCTAAAGGCCTCCGCGTGTATGCTGTATCCTTTGTATTTGGCAAAAGCCACACAGGATGCTTGTTTTTGATACCTGTTTTCCATACCCCCACCCCCCACCCTCATTTGTCTTGCCGCCCCCTAAATCAAACCAGACTCGGTATTCACAACTGCACTGTTTTGCTCCGAGGGCCTACCGTACCCCTTCCCCTTGCACCCATGCGACCCGTAAGGGCCACAGCCACAATAATGACCAGGAAGGAAACATGTTGAAACTGGGAGGGATGGTGGTGGGGGGTGGGTAGAAAGAGAAAGGACAAAAGTAAAACCTCCCCCCCCCCTCCCCCCAAAACACACGAGAAAAACTGACCGGTTCTCGGTTCCAGGTATAAACATGGGGAAAAAAACACTTGCCCTTGCAGGGGACGCAGGGGAGACGCGGGTGGTGCTGGGGGCAGATGCGGTGGGAGAAGTGGCGCAGCAGCAGCAAACTCCAAACAAAAAAATGAGGGGAGGGTGGGCATTAGGCAAAAAGGGAGGGGCAGGTCCGTATCTTGCCTGCTTTTGTGTGGGGGAGGGGGGATCATAATCCGGGATCTTCTCTGAGGAAAAACTCATCACACGCCAGCATGACATCATCTCCACTGAGAGGGAATCGAGGGCCGATTTTGCACACACGGGGGGGGGCGCGAGTCTTGCCATTTCTCGTGCTCCGGATTGGTGCGGGTTGATTTTTTTTGTAGTTTCCCTCATCTGAGCCAGTGGCGGGATATTCTTTTTTGGAAGAACAGCTAGCTTTTCGCACTAAAAAGACTCGTGGCAGCGTTCGGTATCTGCACACATGCACTAGCAGGCACCGTTCGTACAAACAAAAACTGGGTTCGTACTCAGTAGAATATGTCGCAGCTGAGCTCGGTCGATTGGAGCAAGGTCACAGTACCTGTCCTTCCTGAGGGCGTTAAGCCCGCCGAGCCGCGTGCGCGCTGCATCTTTCCGCGCTGTGCCATCGAGCACAAGAGCGCGGAGTCGGAGCAGTGCTGGAGGTGTGGGTGCCGGGGCCGGGTGATCTGCCCTGAGTGGAAGGCAGTGTCAGGCGAAACAGGGGCCCTCAACCCGTTTGTGAAGGGCGAAGGGGCGAGCGAGTGGTGTTGCCCGCTGTGCGCGTTCGCTGTGGGAAGCGGTGAGGACCCGGAAGGGGACCGGACCACGAAAGCGAGCGCAGAGGAAAAGGTGAGTGCGGCCGCGACTGAAGTGGCTGAGGCCTTCTCCGTGCCCTTCCCTAACACACAGCACTCCCCCCAGGCCCCTGCAGAACCTGTCTTCCCTCCCTCTGTCGTGCCCTCCCTCCCCTCCCCTGTCCCTCAAGGACATGTGCATCCCGTTAACGCCCCTCAAGGGCCGGGCTCTGCAAGGCCAGCGAACCAAGTGCACCCACTGCAGGCCCCTCAAGGGCCAGGTGCTGTCGCGCAAGCCGCCCCTCTGGGTTTCGTCCAGCCTACCTATGCCCCTCAAGGGCCGGGCTCGGTGTTACCGACAGGCCAAGTGCACCCCATGTACGCCCCTCAAGGGTCGGGCTCTGCCACTCTGTCCGCTCAGGGGCACCCAATGCAAGCCCCTCAAGGGCTGGGTGCTGTCCCTCATGCGGCCCCCCAGGGGATCGTCCAGCCCACGTATGCCCCTCAAGGGTTGGGTTCGGTGTCACAGACAGGACACTCCCTGTACCCCCCTCAGGGGCAGGGCTCCGCAACACTCCCGTACCCGCATGCTCCTCAGGGAGTGGGTCCCGCCATGCCTGCTGTCCCTCAAGGACAGGGGCCATTCGTGTACGCCCCTCAAGGGTACGGCACGGCGTACGCCGCTCAGAACCCCTACGCAGCCATGCCGAGTTATGGAGGGCAGTGGCCAGCGGAAGAGCTTCCCGATTTGGCGCGGGTTGTCACATGGCTCCCCTTCCTGAACGACCCGAACAAGCTGGAAAGCTTGTGGACGCACCTGATCATGCGCCATGACGCTCCGGCTGCCGCCACCCAGAGCTCCCAGTTTCACGAGCGTCGTGTCCTCCTGAAGAGCCTGCGGAGGATGATGTACATGCAGGAGGCGGCATCTATGGGGGTCCTGATGAACGACATGGTGGTTCGCCTCGAGGCCATCCTAGTCAAGGAGGTGCTGATCGAGGCTGGCCTGCGCCGCGAGCAGGCGGCTGTGGGCGCAGGGGAGTTCGAGGAGCGACTGGCGGCCCTCCCCTTCATGTCGGTGACGCGCGAGAAGATGACAACCCTGCAGTCTGAGGCCCGCCTGGCGGCCCAACGCCACAAGCCCAGTGCGGAGCCGAGCCCTCGCAACCCGCAGAGGCCGAAGGGGGGAGACCGGGTTACCGGATACAAGCACAAGGGGGGTTTTCAGCAGGGCGGAAAAGGGAAGCACCCTCGCCAATGACTGGGCCCCTGGGCTCCCCTCCTCGAGCGGCACCAGGTGCGCAGACCTGCACCGCCCGTCTCAGAGGAGGGCTACAACGACTTGCGGCACGAGACGTCGTCCTTCCCGACGGGGTGCTACCGGGAGAGTTCTCTCCGGGCGATGATCTCCGTGGAAGCTCGTGCCGCGCAGTTTTACGCAAATCTTTCTCCCCACGACCCCAACTTAGATCCCGAGATGGCCTTCTTGATGTGGCTCAGGTCGCTCATGCAGCAGTCGAGGATCTCCCCCGCGAGTGCCAGGCAGTACCTGACGTACCACGCCATGGCGAAGATCTCCTCCGGCGAGGCGTTCCGGAGGGCAACCCTCCAAATACCCAGGGAGGAAAGACGGCAGCCGGAGATAGTGAACCCGAACAGGGTGTTCAACGTTGTTTTTCGCAAGCCGGTAAGCCTCCCGGCTGTGGCCCTCGCTCTGCAGTGGAGCACGGGGTGCCAGTGGAGCGACATGGAGAGGCTGCGGTGCCGGGATGTCAGCTTCCTGGACTCGGGCTACATCATGGTGGTGTTTGTGGGAGGAAAGACAGATCTCTCCCAGAAAGGACAGGCCCTCCTGCTACCCCCTACAGGCCGATACATCGGCCTCCTGCGCCACTGGATCACTCATCGGCAGCAAGTGTCCCCTCAAGGGACCTTGTTCCAGGGCCTGCAATATGCCCACTACAACACCTACCTGCGGGACTCTCTATGCATCCTGTCCCACGGTATCCGGCGGAGTGCCCTGCAGGTTACCGCGGAGGCGGCGGGACAGCGTGCCGCCCAACACCTAGCTCGGCATCGGAACGCAGCTTCAACGGAACAGTATCTCCCGCCTCAACTATGGCAAGCGACTCTGGAGACGAAGGAAGCGACGCGGATCTTGCAGAGTCAGTAAGTGATTCTGGTGATTCCCTGGCATCAGTGCACAGCCTGTATCGGAGTTCTCCTTTTCGCATGTACCTGAAGTACTACGACTACGCCTCTGCCTGGGTGGACTCGCGCTTCTCCGCTGCCCCCCGGGCTTCCTACGAAGGAATTATCTCAGAGGCTACCCCAGGCACCATCTACATTGTGCAGCTGCTGAGGGACTTCCCAGCCCTGGGGGAGAACTTTCGATGGTTTACTGATGCAGACTTCCTCTACAGGCTCATCGATCAGGGTTTGAAGCCGCGGCCGGGCCCCCTGAACACGAAGATCTTACCACATGTGGGGCGCCTCGACAGCCTCGGGATCACAGAGTCCTCCCCCAAGGCGGCTTCCAGTGTGACCTGGTACCAGGGCGTCTTCTGCGTGCCGAAGAAGGCGGCGGGTTCCCTCAGGTTCATCATGTCCTGCCGAGCCATCAACAGTGCTCTTGACATGACTTCCCTTCCACGCTGCCATCTGCCGTCGTACGGCGAGATCCTCGCCACCGTCTTCGGGGCTTCCCTGGTGATGCAGTTTGACTTTAAGAGTTTCTTCTTTCAGTTCGGCTTGCCGATGGATGTGCGCCCATACTTTGCCTTCAGGGCATGCCGCCTTCACCGACGCATGACTCGACTCCCTATGGGCTACGCACCAGCTCCCCAGGCCGCACAAGCGCTGACAAGTGCACTGATACAGAAGAGCTGCACAGGGACGAATGCGCAGGGCCTGGCGTGGATAGACAACGCCATTTTTTGCGGCGACAGTGTGAGCCTGGCGAGGGTGCATCAAGCGTTCAAGCAGCTGTGCGAGAAGTACAACGTGGTGATCGGCGACTACGAGGCCCCTGCTGCTTACACCACTCTCCTCGGGATTGAGGTTGACTTGCGTCAACGGCGGTGGCGCATGGACCCTACGTGGGTGATGAAGACCCTTCCCGCTGCTCAGAGCCTGCTGTCCAGCGGTCAGGGTACCCTGCGCACCTGGTGGCGTATCTGCGGGGCATTCTTGTGGAGATACCACGCGCTCCGTCTCCCGCTGCATGGCGCCTTGACGATACTCACCTGGATGTCTCAGACCTCTCGGCTTCATCTGCCATGGGATGCTCCTTACGTGATGGGGGACAGAGTCTGTCGGGCTCTTCAGTTACAGGCTGACGCACTGGCGCGAAACGACTGGCAGTCGTGGGTGGTGCGGGAGCGTCTGGTGGTCCAGGTGGTCTGTGATGCGAGCCTATCAGGCTGGGCCGTGGTCCAGGAGGACCTCCGCCCTCTCTATGGCGCCTTCTGGGGCGAGCTTGCAGCTGCGACAATATTCCTGAAGGAGTTGTTTGCGGCCTACAAGGCTGTCTCTACGATGTGTAGCAGGCCCCGCTGGAGGGGTTATCACATCATACTCTTCAGCGACAACCAAGCGGTGATTGGGGCTATTCGCAAGGGTGTGTCCCATGTTGAGGGTGCGCAACGCTGGCTGAACGACATTCAGTACTGCCTAGAGCGCCATGACTGCAGCCTCGAGCCGGAGTACGTAAGAACGTGCGAGAACATCGCTGACCAGTACACAAGGCTCTAAGGGCGTGAATGAAAAAGGGGGGGGGGGGGGCGCGGAAGTTGTGAAATAAAGACCGTTCGTACAAACAAAGAACGCAACTCCAAGTCTTTTTTGGAAGAACAGCTAGCTTTTCGCACTAAAAAGACTCGTGGCAGCGTTCGGTATCTGCACACATGCACTAGCAGGCACCGTTCGTACAAACAAAGAACGCAACTCCAAGTCTTTTTTGAAATATAATCCGGCCATCATTCCAGGAGACTTGCTTCTTGCTTTTTTTGGATTTTCGAAAACCAACCAGGATCAGCCAAGCCATGTTGATCTCAAAGAGTCCGGGTTTTGTTTGTGCGCACGAGCGGCAGTGTGTTGTGGCCCCTGTGAAGGGCGTTGCTGTGATAAAGTGGTTTTGTGTTGCTCTCTCAAAACACACTGCGCGCGGGTGCGCTCCCACTGACTCTTCCACTGTGACAAGCAAGCTTGTTTGGGCAAAAAAAAACATGGCTCGGAAAACCCGATCCCCCGATGGATTGCATGCCGCTTCGACATCAGCCTGCTTTGACACGCCAACATGTTTGGCACCTAAGACAACCAGCGAGTGGGAAACCGCCCTTCACATATTTCCTTTACATGCCACGATATTACCAGAAGGCAATGGATCGCTGCAGGACATACAGAGGGCGACTGAACCCACCACCACCCAGCCTTGTCGGGGAAGCCCTTTTCTGTAAGAGGCATCATCCACCAAGCGAAAGAGAAAAAGTGTGCGCAATGTATGTGATGTGTGACATCGTGTGACACAATCAAACCAAATTCTCTTCACAACGCTTCGATATACTGAGCCCAACAGACCGGGGGGAGACGCACACACGCACGCGTTTAGTGACACCATTCTTTTGTTTGCTTAGTGTAGGGTGTAGGGGTGTGGTGCGCAGAGGTTCTGTCGTGGGAACTGACGCAACAAGCACCACACAAAGACACACGTCTACTCAATAAGTGAAACTGCCTGGGGGTGCCGCTTGCCTGTGTTGCCACACAGGCAAGCGCCCCCTTCACACACACACACCCTCCCTTGCCCCTTCTCCCTCGTTTGAGCATTGCGATGAGCGGCGTTTTGCACAGCCACACTTTTCATTACCCCAGCCCCCCCCCCCTAGGGGGGGTCATAAGCCCGTACAAAACCAAAATTTTCGACATACCATCAGAGCCGCCCTAATACCTGATCTGACCCGAAAATCCGACCCATACCCCCCCGGAAACTGTCTGGGGCCCACTTGTGACACCTGATACGCACTTTTGTGATGATTTTTTGGGGTCCTAAAAAATGTACCTCAGTTTCGTACCTTGCCTTTGTACCTGAACCACTCCCGACCGCATTATTTCGTTCTTTGCAAGGGAAGGGTGTCACTACGCTCACTCAGCACGCCGAGCAACACATGCCGCGTGCCCAGGGCCTCGCAGAGGTGTCAGATGCTGCTGCAGAGGAGTACCTTGCTCGAAAGACGCTCGCCAAACGGGAGATGTG
Organism: Rhynchopus euleeides; assembly: GCA_963210315.1. Classification (NCBI taxonomy): domain Eukaryota; phylum Euglenozoa; class Diplonemea; order Diplonemida; family Diplonemidae; genus Rhynchopus; species Rhynchopus euleeides. The sequence goes on from OY723304.1 coordinate 1,010,287, forward strand.
CGGGGTCTCGGCAGAGAGCGTTGTGGCAGACCTGCGTAAAAAGAAAACGGCACACGACATCGGTGAGGCGACATTATTTCGGGCGCTCCGTCGGGCTGGGTACATAGGAGAGCGAGTGGGACGTGGTGACGACAGATATATGCAGTGGTGCATCAACTGCACGCACGTGCGGGAAAAGCGGCGTTCCTTGCTAGCCAAGAAAGATGTCACCTGCACTCCTACTCCTCCCACTCCTCCTGCTCCTACCCCCACACCAACTGATGTGGGCAGTGAGAGTGATGGCAGCTCCAGAGCAGCAGATGATCTAGGAAGCAATGAGCGGGTCAGCCGGGCAGACTACCTCAGTCTGTACCGGAAGTACGAAGCGTTGCGGGCCCGCCACCACCGCCTCCAGGAGAGGACCCGAGGGTTGAGAGTAGGGTTGTACAACGCCAGGGGAGGGTATTCCCCTGGCGTTGAGACATCCCTGGCGACCTTGCGGTCGCACTGTGTGGGGGCTGAGTCGGCAGGCAGATGCCGATCCAATGACCTTGTTGAGTCCCCACATGGTACACTCTCATACGTGTTGTCGAGACTGCGTGGTGTGCATATCCTGCGGGGCGCAAATTACACAGCACAATCATAACCACTTCGGCTCTCAGGGCGTACAATATCCCAATCGTGCCTTCACAGGCTGAGATCGACGAAGCAAAAGCATCTACAACGCTGCCTACTAATGCCGATGCAGCCTCCCAGGCGTACGAAGTACTCACAATGACCCATATGCAATCGAAGTACTACACCCAGAAGGTGGCTGAACTCATTCTGCTGACGCAACAACACAACATTCCCACTAATCAGGTCAAGAAAGACCTTGCCGAGGCACTGGGGAAGGCAACATGCGTGCCACCTGAGCCAGAACCACCGCAGAAAAGGCAAAGAACGAAATAATGCGGTCGGGAGTGGTTCAGGTACAAAGGCAAGGTACGAAACTGAGGTACATTTTTTAGGACCCCAAAAAATCATCACAAAAGTGCGTATCAGGTGTCACAAGTGGGCCCCAGACAGTTTCCGGGGGGGTATGGGTCGGATTTTCGGGTCAGATCAGGTATTAGGGCGGTTCTGATGGTATGTTGAAAATTTTGGTTTTCGTACGTTTTTAGGGGGGCTTATGACCCCCCCTACCCCCCCCCGTCACACCTGATCCCACACGCCAAGTCAATTCGGAAAAAAAATATCGGGCGGGGGAAACCGGACCAGCCTTCTCAACCAACCGACCCACTACTGCACGACATCACGAGGGGAAGGGGGAAGATAGGGTGGTGGTAGAGTAGGTGTGGGGGGGGGGGGGGGATGGGGGGGAGGGGGGCAGTGTCAAAAAAGATAAAATAAAAAAACGGAAAAGGCAGGCACAGGGCTTGCGGGCTAAACAGGGCTAGGATCGATTTCCCTCTCTCTCTCTCTCTGGGCGAAGGGGATGCCGGTCTCCAGCTCCGCCCCCCCCCCCCCCCCCATCCCTTCCTCTCTCTCCCACTCTTCTGCTGATTCCTTCCCTCCCCCCCCTCCCCACAGACATTCCACTCTGGAGGCAGTGTACTTTCAGGCAGATTCCCCCAGTTTGGTCGGGGGGGGCCACACAGGGCACAGAACCTGAGACTTGGGCCAGCCTCGGGTCAGACCCTTGGTCTCGAGAGGCCCTTCTCGGGTTATGCTGCATTCAAAACAGGACCATCGTGTGGCCGATGGTATGGGAACAGGGGGTGGGAGGGGGTGTGGGAGGCGGTGGTCGGGTTGAGAGAGAACAATCGGGAGGCGCGCAGCCATATCGGCAATTTTTTTTGGCGGGTTCCCTCCTATAGAATAGGTGGAAAAAGGGCCCAAAAAAAAAACGAACCGTTTCACGAAGACTTCCTCTCCCTCCCCTCCCACAATGGCATTGTTTAAAATCCAGATTTTTGATGGAGAAAAAAAATCCCGGCTAAAGATAGCCGCAAGGTCTCCCCAGGCGTGCACTGCTCTCTACCGTGTGTAAGCAACCCAAAAGACAGCGCTACATAGCAACAGACATGGGCACGGTGGGATCTTGTAAATTTTACATGTATAACTACAAGTATAATACATGTATTATACATGTATAATACTTGCATGTCAACTATTATACATGTATAATACATGTATATGCCTGAAATATACATGTAAAATACATGTATATCAAGTAAAAATACAAGTATAATACTTGCATGTCAACTATTATACATGTATTTTTACTTGATATACATGTATTTTACATGTATATTTCAGGCATTTACATGTATTTTACATGTATAATACTTGTCATGCAAGTATTATACATGTAAAATACTTGCATGACAAGTAAAATACTTGCATGCAAGTAAAATACATGTATTTTACTTGCATGCAAGTATTTTACTTGTCATGCAAGTATTATACATGTATTTTACTTGTCATGCAAGTATTTTACATGTATAATACTTGCATGACAAGTATTATACATGTAAAATACATGTAAATGCCTGAAATATACATGTAAAATACATGTATATCAAGTAAAAATACATGTATAATAGTTGACATGCAAGTATTATACTTGTATTTTTACTTGATATACATGTATTTTACATGTATATTTCAGGCATATACATGTATTATACATGTATAATAGTTGACATGCAAGTATTATACATGTATAATACATGTATATACTTGTAGTTATACATGTAAAATTTACAAGATCCCACCGTGGGTGGGTGAGTGGGGGGGGGGGGGTCAAAATGAATGGGTAGGGGGGGCCAAAATGAAAGGTTGGGGGCAACGGAGGGATTGAGACGCCCAGGACGGGTTATTGAACTTTTTGATGGCGACGGACAAAGTGAAGCAGGCATCTGTATGTGGTGGGTGGGGGGCGGGTGGTGGGTAGGAGGTGTCCCCGATGTAGACACCGACTCGCATTTGCTGTAAAATCTTGTGAGGGGGGGTAGATTGTTGGGGGGGAGGGAATGTTCAATAATAAGCTGGCGTTTGACTTGCACACGGAAAATTTTAGATCAGAAAAAGTACCAAAGAATGGTGTTGCTGAAAGGCCCAAATTGCGTAGTTCGTGCGTAGTTTTGCGTAGTTTGTGCGTACATTGTGCATAAGCAATAATGCCACTTTTTTATTCTCTCCTGTGGGAAACACGCTACCTCCAATACAGAGCCCAGACTGCACCAACACTACCACCGGCCTCGTCCCAGACCTTGTGGTGCCCATTTCCTGATGTAGGGGGCCTCCATGTGGCCCAAATATCCACCCAGGCCCTCTGGTTTGCAGGAAGTCATCCTTCTGACTGCTGCGGAAGGACCTGTCTCTGGAGGCCCTAGGAGCCTGGCTCGAGACTCACCAAACTAGGTTGTCCGAAGTCTCGAACGTCGGAAGACACATCAGTCAGCCCTCGCCCAGCTGCAGCGTTTGTTTGTCTGTACCTGGGACCAACAGATGACAACGCACCCTCAAGACAAGCCATAGAATGGGCTTACTTGACAGTGGCTGAAGGCTAAGGACACTGCCTGCGAAACCCCTTATCACTACAGAGCCGAGATTGTACCAAAACGCCCCCTAAAGGAGCCCCCTACTCGGGTGTTGCAAAACCCTGTTCCTTTGACTATTTGGACTCTGTGCGGATCGTAGTGGGGTCATTTCTGTGGTCGAGCTGTCAAGCTTCGTCCGTGAAACGTGGGTCTGGCCCAGGGGCTGATCATAGGATGTGACTGAGAGGCAACCACACCAGCCCACCCAGCGGGACCCCCTCCTTGGGTGTTCCAAAAACCCGTTATTTGGAACGTTTGGGATCTGTGCGGATCGCAGTGGGGTCGTTTTGGCCATGGGGTGTCCATTTACACCTCTTACTGGGAACACCAATTGGGTGAAACCACCCCCCCCTCATACACCCCTACCCCCCGAGTACTCGGGGGGTAGGGGGGCCTGTGGAGGGCACACATTGTGATTTTCCGGCAAACAAACCCGTTTCTTTGCACGATACAGGTGATTCAGAGTGGTCCCTGACTGGGATTCGAAAATTTTCGGCATTTTTTCAGCCTTTTTGAGCTAATTACTGGTCCCGCCCCAGTACAAAATAAAAAAGTGACATTACGAGGCCCAGTGGTCGCGCTAACTTCACTCCCTACTCCCGGCATTTTCGACGCTTTTTTGAGGTACCTGGGACCCCCCGTGTTTAAGTCCCCCCCCTGGAGGCGATTTTCGGCCGGGGGGGACTTAAACACGGGGGGGCGGACCTAAACACAGGGGGGGCTTAAACACGGGGGTGGCACAGTGGAGACCAAGAAGACCTCTTCCTCTGCTGTCGTAGGGGGGTAATTCCGGTCCGGATGGACTTTTGGCACCCCACTTTTCGACTCTGACAGCACCTGGAGGGCCTAGGGGCCACCTGATGACCCTCCAGACCAGCCCACCCCCGTGTTTAGGTCCACCTGTGTTTAAGTCCCCCCCCTGCCAGACCCCCAGGGGGGGACTTAAACACGGGGGTAAGGGGGGGGGACTTATACACGGGGGGTCCCAGGTACGTTTTTTATTTGCAAACAGGGATTTGTCCACAACTTGAAAAGTTTTGGTACCCCAATTCAGTATGAAAAAAGTGCACCAAAAAAAATGAAAGTGACCCCATGACGTTTCGCACGGATCTCAAATATTCAAAAGAAGGCAGAGACGGGGAGAGAAAAAAATGGGCCCCGCGGGGCGGGGGTGGGTGGTGGGGGTGGGTGAGTGGCCTTGATGGCTGCTGCTCTTCACGCCCTGAGGTTCGCCGTTCCCAAACTTCCACAAGCATCGCTTTGCATGAAACTCTCAGCACCCCTTTTGCCTTCCCTACCGAGTGACTGCTTCCCGCGCAGCACTGGGCTCCGACCTGATGTGGGAGTGATCCACACGAGTTCAGCTCGGAACAGATGTTCACTACCGTGGCCTCCGGCGGCTGGGGGGCTCCGCCCCCTGTATCACTCGGCTGCAGCGCGTGCCTGTCTTGTAGCCAAGTCCTTTGGGTTCACATCAGCGAATGGGACCCAGGCCACTCTCAGTAGCCTCAGGAGGACGCATCCAACTCACACAGAATCTGTACGCCCGCAACTCCCACGCGCTCCCACTACGGCGCAAGGAACAGATACTCACTACCGTGGCCTCCGGCGGCTGGGGGGCTCCGCCCCCCAGACCCCCCTGTATAGCGTGTGCAGCACTACAGCGTGTGCACGAGGTTTCACATACAACATGCTTCGTGGGGTCCCCACGTCCAGTGCTGGCATCAGTGTCTTGAACAGGCTACACCCTCGCCGTATCAGGGGTGGCACTCAAGCTGGCACATGTTTGCCTACTTGGTGGCGTTGTTGGCAGTTGAGCTGAGTGGGGAACTCCCGTCCCTGCTTTCCGAGCAGGTGCCTGACCCCTAGCCCGGGTTGTTACTGATCACATGCTGTAGAGACAACCAGGACGGAAAATTTGAGTGTCTTCAAACAAGCTCATTTTTTCAAAATGACCCCACTACGATCCGGGCGAGGCTCGGAAATGCAACGAAACGCGGTTTCCCCGCCCAAAAACGAGCCCCTTTTTCAGGTACGTTTTTTCGCTCCCGATTTCCAAATTTTGGGTGATTTTTCCAATATTTAGCGCGACCACTGACGAGGCCATATTGCGTAGTTCGTGCGTACTTGTGCGTAGTTCGTGCGCACATCATGCGAAGCACTTTCAGCAACACCAAAGAACCCCCCCCCCTCCACTGGACACCCTGTTCAACCCAGCGTGGCTTCAGGCTATTTGACTCCGCCGTCCAAGTAGAAAAGAATCATCAAGCGGGTACCGCGATCATTTTTTTTGACACAACATACAACTTGGATGTCTTTCCAGAAAGTCTGATGTTGGAATTTCCGGATGGCGTCGACACAGGCAAGCACGGCATCACCCAACTTACTGACCACCCCACCCCCACCCCATCCCCCCCTCAGGACTGCTTTGTACTGAATGCAGTGCCGACGTGCCACCCAACCTCATCTCCCAATGCCCCCGCTCCTAGAAGGGTGTGCACTACGCTTCTGCCGATGCCAACGATGCGAAGTAACGCACATCAGCGTCCGTGTCTTCCTGGATCTTTGCGTGGATCGACTGCACCTTGGGATGGGCCTTGAGGGTCTCATCTGCCAGCAGCACCTCGGACACGACCTTTGCGAGCACCAGACGCACGTTCGGAACCTTGTCCACCGCGAGCTTCTCAAACTCCTCCAGGAACTGTGTGGGGTGTGTGGTGTGGTATGGAGGGCTACGGGTTGTGAAAATGTACCTCTTACGGGTTGGTCGAAAAGTGGCAGAAAAAAAGAAAGAGTCCGGCCTTTGTTTGCGCGAGCGAGCGGATGCTGTTGTGCACCAAATCCGGAAAAAAAATGTGGCGCAGAAAGTCCGTTTCCAGTGGAGCACACACCGAACACAGCATAAAAGCTTGATGTGAGCACCACTCTGCAACATCCAACGGCACACACGACCCACATCACCAAACCCTCGAGCATACCACATCAGGGGAGACACCCTCCTTCAGGCAGCAGCCTGCAATCTGGACGAACATCTGACGGCGCTGGTAGTGCGACTTGGCGTCATCACCGGTTCCCGGGAGGAGGCCGAGCACCCATTTCTGCAGCTCGGCCTGCTCGTTCTTGTCACCTTCGCTGAGCTTTTTGAAGACCTTGCCGAAGGAGGGGAAGGCAGCCAGACGCACGTCGGCCACCTGGTCCTCTGCGAGGCGGATGATGGCGTTCTGCAGCGTGTCCTTGCAGGTCTTGGGGCTGACAAGCGTCGAGAGCTTGCCCATGTTCTGGGCAATCAGCTCGCGCAGGCGCCAGTTCTCCGTCTCCTGGGGGAGGTTCGCGATGGTGGAGAGGGGCTTCTGGCGTGCGGAGTCAGCCAGGCACTCCAGGAAGTCGGCACAGTGTGTCACACACCCGATCTTCACCTCGTCCAGGTCGCGCAGGAACAGGTCGAACGCCTGTGTCAGAATGCGCTCCGAAATCTCGGGGCCCACAACCTTGCCGATCTCGTGCAGGGAGTAGGACAGGGTGCGGCGCACCTTCCACTCGACATCCTTCACCAGGTTGACATAGGGGTCCTCCAGTTCGGACCAGCGCTCCTTCCCGACAGCCGCGACGACGGCGGGGAAGGAGTAGGCGCAGTACTCCGAGTAGTCCACCTCCTGCCCGTCCTGCGGGGCCATCGTTGCGAAGAGCTTGATGAGGTCCGGCGTGATGTCGTCACGCTCGAAGGTGTGGATGAACCCCCCCAGGTTCTGGTAGCTCCCGACCTTCACCCAGCGGGAGGGGTCGTCGACGAGCTGCTTGAAGGTGTCGAGGAGCTGTGCGTTGCGCACCTCGCGTGTCATGCCCTTCGAGACGTCGCACATGTGCTCGACGCAGGCCTTGCGCACCCCCCAGATGTCGTCCTTGCAGAGGTTGAGGTAGATCGGCAGAATCTTCTCCACAGCGTTGGCAGGCCCGATCACCTCGATCAGCTTGCCCAGGTTCGACGCGACGGTGCGGCGCACGGAGAACGAGTTGTCACTCGCAAGCGTCTCCACCTCCTTGATGACGGTGCGCATGCAGCGCTCTTCCCCGAAGCGGTAGGCCAGCTCGTTGAAGAGCTGTGCCGCGACGATACGGTAGTCCTCCGCACGCTCGTCGTGCGCAAGCGTCACAACAACATTCAGAAGCTGCGGCTCCACCTGCTCGTCCTTCACAAGGTCCACCAGCTTGATCAGCGTGTTGACCGCACTTATGCCGACTTGCACATTCTTATCGACAAGAAGCTCGAATGTGAAGGGCAGGAACGTGTTATTCAACTCTGCATCCCCAGGCTCGCCCCCCTTGATGAGGAACTGTGCGAGCGGCCACAGCTGCTCGACGAAGGTCTGCCGCACGCTCGGCTCCGAGTCAGCGACGAAGTTTGACAGAAGGGGGAGCATTCGGTCGAGGGTTGCCTGATATTCGCACTCCACAGCCGTTTCGGCCAGCTCTCTGCAGAGGGAAGAAGAGGGAGGAGCATGCGAGCAGAACCGCACACACTCTGTGTGCCGACATGCCACAGGCACACCCCACCACCACCCCTCCGACACCCAGACACGTCAGTGGGTTTGAACCGAACGAGGTCCGACCCTGGCCATCGGGCCGAGCTAGCCTGCCAGGCTATCCAACGCCCCCCTGTCACCCAGACACCCAGATCAAACCCAGAGCATACCTCACCAGCACCAGCCTCTGCAGCGAGAAGTCGCTCGTGTAGTACCGTTCCAGACGTGTGATAGCGTTGAGGGTGTCGTCCATGGCGTACTCCTCGAAGCCGAAGCCATCCTGTCAGATGGGAAGGGGTGGCAGAGCACGCAGAGCACAGAGCACAGCCATAGATGCATCGCAGCGGCCGTGGCGCCCTCCATGTTGTGGAGCGGGGCGGCAACACCACCCCTCCCCCGCTCACTCTCTCCCTGACAAGATACAACCCCACCCCACCCACACGTCTCCGCCTCTGCCCTCCTGCAAAGAACCCTGAGACATACCTGGTCGTCGTCGTAGTCGACGTCACCCTCGTCACCCAGACCACCGCCGTACATTGTGATTGGCTTTGCTTTGGGCTTGTTTTGAGTTTAGCTACGTTTGCACGCGCCTGCAGGGGTGATGATGGATACGCTGGGTGGATATATGACGGCTGACCGCCGTGCAACCAGGAACAGGCGACAACACAACAAGGTGCGGGGTGCGGGGGGGAGGGGGGGGGGGGTGGCGAGAGGAGCCATCTGCTTCTCAGCACTGCACACCCAGCATGCACTGCACTGCAGTGCGCATGGGTTGCCCCGCAACCCTTCCCCACACCCCCTCTGAAGAGGCGGCGCTGCGCCGCACCGGCGCATGGGGGGGGAAGGGGCGGGAGAGAATCCCACGGCCAGGACTTGCTGGGGCAGACGCAGGGATAGAGATAATACGGATAACCACCCCCAACACACGCCTGCAGAAACAGGAGTGCCGGGTGGCTCTGCCGGTGAGCGCCCCACAGCCCCCCCCCCCCCCCCCCAAGAAAGCCACCACATCCCGCACCCCTCCTCTCTTCCTCCTCCTCCTCCTTCATTCCCACTCCACTGACGAGGGGGCGGGGGCGGGGCGGAGGAGGGAAGGGTCATGGCGTGAACTCCTCGCCAGCCCTTCGTGTCGCCACTCGGAAGGGCTTTGAGATGACAGGGGGTGGGGAGGTGTGGGTGTGTGTGGACTGTTTTATAGAGAGGGACACAAAGAAATACCAGAAAAAACGGAGAGGGGGGGACAGGTGGGACGGGCTCCCCACTGCGCGCTGCCGAGACAGCCGATTGTTATATACTATCGCAAGCACAAAAAAGGTTTGGTTTCTGCGCAGGTTTTTTCAAAGTTCGGTTCGGCACCAACGCCCACCACTTCATCTCGGGAAAGAGAATGTGCAAGGACATGGCCCCGGAAACATCGAACGCTCATCCGACAGGGTGAGTGGTTCGGATGGGAAAGCCATGGGCTGGCCCCATGGCATCGTGTCTGAAGTGTAACTGATAAAGTAACGCAGCGGGGGTGGCGGCCAGCACAGGCACCGCTGCAGAGGAGGCACTGCACCCGTGGGGCAGCAGCGTATCATGTCGAGGCGAGCTTCTTGGCAAACTTATGCCGGTGGCCTCGCTGGATCAGCGAATGCTCCTGCAACAGGTGTGGGGTTTGCGAAGGGGAGGGTGTGTGATTGTGTGCCAATAATGTGGTGGCCAAGCTCACCAGACCAGTGGATGCACTGGCCCTGGGTGCGTGCATGACTGAAGACCCATTGCGGTTTCATTGGGCAGATATTTCTGGTGTGCCCCATCTGTCCACCATATACCCCGGCAAAATCATGTGATCCACCAGCGGGCAACGGATAAACCATTGGTGCCCAGCATACCGGGTCATCAGGGTGCAGGGCAGCGTCTTTGATGACGTCGAAGATGCTTGCTGCGAGAATCTCTTCCACCAGGCATTGGAACTCCCCCGTCTGCAACAGCTGCCGTGACTGCGATTCCTCGTGCCACGTGCGGTTTGCCTCCAGAGTGTCAGCCAAGCGCTGTGGGTCCATCACACGCGACAGGGGGACCCCCAACGTGGTGCCGTCTTCCAGCTCCACACCCACACGCCCCGCGTGGTGGCCCACCACGGTGCCCCCAGACGGGGCAGCCTCCCCCTCGTCCGCCTGCACCAGGACCTTGTGTCCCGGGGGGAAGTGCTTCCGTGCTTCCCGCGCGTCGCTTTCCGCAGAAGGCTGGGAGAACTCGCAGAAATGCCGCAGCGGGGTGTCGTCCAGGTCGGTGTATGCCTGGCAGGGTGGTGGTGGTGGTGGTGGACAGGCATTGTAGCCAGAGGTGTTGTTTTGAAGAGGGACTCAAAGGATGTTGATGAGCACTCGGTTGTTTGATGGTTCTACAGTTTGCTGCAGTGTGGCACGCACCAGATGGGGGCCTTTCGCTCAGAAGTGCAGAAAAGTGGCACAGTTTGACACACAGAGTGACACAGGGCGAAGCTCCCGCTGTTGATAGCATCTAACGACCCGGCCTGCCTCCGTGAGCAGCACACCAGACGCCATACCTGAGTGACATCCGGGTCGCGCACGACATCCAACAGAACATCTGCCAGATGCCCCATAGCGAACAGCATCTCGGAGCTGGTTGCAGGCTGCTTGTCGAGCTCTACTTTGTCCGCCTCCAGCTTCGACCACAATGGCTCCCCAGCACGACGGCTGTGTACGGGGGACGCAGCGCCCTTGCGGCGCTGCGCTGCCGCCTTTACTTCCTGCAAGGCGGGTGGGGGTTGGGTGGACGTGTAGCTTGCGGGTTTGTGGGTTCTGATTCGCACGTTCTTGATTTCCTTGCATTCCCAATGACGAACTCTTCACCGGTCGTCGCCACTGCTATATCACGTGAAATATGGAGTGATCCAAGCAAACAGACAGATGGCAACTGTCGCATGCCCGCGGATTATACACGAATGATGTGTCTCACATACCTGGACATGCAGCTCTTCGATCGATGCAGCAGGAGGCGGGGCAGGCGGTTCAATGTTCTGCAGTCAGGGGGAGGATGTGGAAGGCACAGCACAGCAAAATCAAATCGCACCACCATGCCAACTCACACAGCGAACGCACACGCCCTCCTCTCTGGATGCGGCCTCAATACACAAGACAACCCTGAGCAGCATTCTGGCTTCAACATTTGTATCATAGTGCAGAACCAGCTCTTGGCACACACAGCACATACCTGCTGGTACACCGCGAGGGTCGGGTGGAAGTGTGACGCCCACACATCAGGCTCCAGGCTTTTGAGGCTGTCGAAGTCGAAGACACGCGCCTTCAGCCTGACGTCGAGGTACATCTCCGGCACATCCACCCACATCAGGTCTGGCGAGTCCTCGTCAAGGTTGTCCGGATCCGAGGCAGCCAGCAGGCGCTCCATCGTCTGCCGCAGCTGCGTCGTCGTCTGATACCGCGGCGGGGGCTGAGTCACCGGGAGGCGGGCATGGTTCCGCGTGCCCCGCTTCAACACCTCCGCGACAGACGACGTCATATCCATCGTCTGTGTCGTGGGCGTCCCGCTCCGCAGATCGCCCGTTTCATGCGGCGGGGCACCCTCACTCCCACCGTCTTCGGGATCCAGAGCCAGAGCCGCCTCGCCCTCTGCAACCTGCTGCAGCGCAGCACGCCGCTCCAACAACCCCTGGTTCACCACCTTACACTGGATGCTCTGGTCGATCACCTGGCTCAGCGACCCGCTGTACATCGTCAGCCTGCACACAACAAACTCTCCTGCCTGCACCACACCCTGCACGGGGTACATCTCCAGGAGCTGCTCGCCGTGCAGCCCCTCGGTGTTCCACTCGAAGGAGAAGGGATCCTGCTTGTGTGTGTTCCTCAGGATCAGGATCCGCCTGTGCAGAGAGTGCACCGACACCCTGCCAAACTCCAGCACATCCTGCGAGAGGACCAGGGGGAACAGCGGCGTCGGCGCGAGCGTCGGGAACACGCGCAGCTTCTTAAACTCCGGGTTCAGCCCCTTCTGCGTCTCCGGGTCATGGGGGTGGTAGCCCGTCCCGCGGAGGGTCATGGTGTAGGTCGCCCCGCCGTGCACCAGAATGTTCACCTTCATCTCATAGGTCTTCGCCTCCAGGGGCCGGAAATACCACTGCAGCATCGTGGAGCAGAGTGGGGGGACCTCGCCCTTGCTGTTGAGGCACTGCATCACGGGGAAGTCGAAGCAGGTCTCATACAGCTCCACAAAGGGTGCCTTGTCGAGCTCATAGGTCACCGTGTTGAGGGATGTGTTCTGCAGCTCGACGTACTGCATAGGAGGCTTCGTGTCGCCGATGCAGACCGGCGAGAAGAGGTGCACATCGGACAGCATGTCGAGGTGGCGGTCCCCCTCCTGCAATGTCTTCCCTTTGAAAACCAGGAGGACGCATTTCCCGTTCCGAACCTTGAGGATGACAGGAAGGGTGTGCTCCCCGGTGATGCTCCGCTTGTAGGACAGCTGCAGTGTGATGGTCTCATGGGGTGGGATCGATGCAGATCGCGGCTGGATTGCAAACAGCCCGCTGTCCAGCACATGCTCTTGGTGGAGAGCGTCCTGCGTGGGGGGGACCTCGTGGAACCACCTCTCCGTCGGGATGAGGTTGTCATTCGGCATGGTGAAGCGGAAGTGCACCGGGAGCTCGCTGACATTCTCCAGGGTGATGAGGATCTTGGTGCTCTGCGAGTTCACCACAGCAGCCCCGAAGTTGACGGGGTGGGGTTCGTGCTTTGCGCAGATGGACTGGAACTCAAAGTCACGCGCATCCGCATCCGCAGCCTGCACGCTCATCCCCAGCGTGGCATTCAGCCCATCGATGCTCGCCTGCTCCCACAGATGCGCCTTGCTGATGGAGGGGCACCGAATGTCCGTGATCTCTATCGCAGGGTAACCCCCCTCCGCATTCACCAGGCAGGACGGGAGGACGCTGATCTCCTCAGGCGTGAGGGTGGAGGTCTTCAGGCGGGTGGAGACATCCCACGCCTGCTTCTCGTCGTTCACAGCTTTGCAGTACACCCGGAAGCAGTACCGCCCGCGCCTCTGGGGCTTGAAGACGACGCGGATTGTCTTGTGGGTGCGGAGGGGCAGCACACCGACAGGCTCAGAGACTGTGACCTCCCCCTCGTGCATCTCGCACCCCCCTTCAGGGAACCACCCGATGCAGAAGGCTGTCTCGCAGGCGGTGGAGTTGTAGAGGTCTATAGTGCGTGTCGCGCTCCCTCCTGCCAGGACGGTGTCGAAGCACATCTCAAACGGCTCCAGCGTTAAGGACCCCGTGGTGCCCTCCCCGACAACAGTCACGCTCTGCACCTTGTTCCCGCTCAGCACGCCCGCGTCGGATGTGGAGGAGCATGCGATAGGTATGTTCAGCACATATCTGTTGACCCTGTCGGGTGTGAAGGACAGCTTCACATTCTTCTTCTCGTTTCCCCTGAGGATCCCGCTGTCAGGCTCCACCTTGATCACATTGCGGTATTTCGCAGGGATGTCCCATTTGTAAGCCACGTCGATCCTGCAGGGGTTCTCGATGCAGTACGGCCGCGTCGTGGTGCTGTTGGTGAAGGTCGGCTTAAAGTAAACCGTCGCATCATTCCGGAGCAGCAGCGACGGGGTGAAGGACGCTCCGTGAAGGAAGAGGGGGGCAGACTTCATGCTGTCGAGGACGATGTCCGCCGTCCCCCGGTAGGTCGCTGGCTTCGCCCCGTGGAACTTCAGCAGCAGCACCTGCCCCTGGTGCGGCGGCACCACTCCCGCCTCCGGAAACACGCTGAACAGCCGCTTCGGCTCCCGGGAGCCCTCCACCCCGCTGAACCCGGCTGCCGTGTCGTCCAAACCGATCTCGCTGATGGAGTCGCCTGTCCTGCCGAGCGACACACCCCCGCTGGTGCCCCCTGTCACCTCAGCCGTGTCGGCATCGGCACCCCGCCCTGCCTGGGCGGTGGAGGAGGTGCTGCCATACTGCACTGTGTAGGAAGAGGGCACATCGCCGTCATTCCTCAGGGCGATCGTCTGATACGTCACATCCCCGACGTGCACAGGGGGGAAGTCGATCCGCGAGACAGACACCGACGCCTTCACAGGGGTGGGCCGGCCCTCACCACGTGCGATGCATGAGAGGGTCAGGCAGGTGGGGGGCATGACGCACTCATCGGAGACAAGGCGGAAGGAGCGCATCGTTTTGAAGTAGGTGTAGCACTCCAGGTTGCACAGCAGAGGGGAGGTGGTCTCCATGCCCCTTGCCGTCACGCTGAAGGAGGCGGAGGAGAAGGGCGGCACGTCCTGCGATGCGGGGTGGACGTCGAACGGGGCATCCTTCGCGTGGGGCCACACCGCAGTCGCCTTCGCAGCGGTGTGGTTGAACACATCCACCCTGCGCGTCTCCCCCCCGCGCGTTTTGACAACGCCGAAGTCCATGTGGGACAGCTCCAGCGAGAAGGGCGCATCCCTCTGCATGTCCGACGTGCGGGAGATGGAAGCCAACACACCTCGCGTGGTGAAAGCGGGCGGATCTAACGCCATAATAAGCGCCTCGCGTGCGCTCTGCTCCTCCGGTTCGATGCATGGTTCATCCTTTGTGATTTTATCCAGCAGCTTCTCCATCTCGTCGGGGGTAAGGCGTGCCAAGCCTACCATCTCCCGAGCCCTCATCTGCGCGACATGCCTGTAGGTGAATCTCGGCGGGATTGACTGTTCGAGGAATGCGCTTCCCATGAGGTCGATCCACAGAGGCTCGACAGAGCCAGCGCTGAGGATGTACACCCTCCGGTAGTAGTTTAGAGGGTGTGACGGCTCGAAGAAGACCCGGAGGTTCAGCGCCTTCCCCGGCCCGACCACACCCTGCGCAGGGGTGATGCGGAACGACCCGAATCTGTCGACGTTGAGGACCTGGAATGCGGCGGGGAATTTCGTGCTGTTCTCCAGCACGACAACCTTCTCCCGCCCCCCCCCAAGCTTCCGCGGGGAGGTCGCCTCGGGAACCACGGGGAATTTGACGGGGCGGCTGGGGGCTTTGCCCGAAGGGGGGGCCAGGTCCACCTCTCCGAAGTGGAGCCGCTTGGTGGTGATGGTGAGGTCGGGGCCAAACCCCACACCGCTGACGGATATTGTCGAATCCGACCCCCCCACCGTCTGCAGGGTGTATTCGTTGAGGGAGTGGAGCGCGCAGCTTGTCGGGCGGAAAACCACCTGAACTGAAACAGTCCCTTCGGGGCGGATGACACCTGTTGACGGCTGGAAGCTGCACACCTCCGGCCCGCGCGGCCCCACCCCCTTTGCCTCGATTTTAAAATGCGCCGGGACCTGCCCGTGGTTCTTTAGGGAGATCTTCTTCTCGACAGACTTCCCGATGAACACCTCGCCAAACTCGATGCTGGTCGCGCTCGCCTTGACGAAGGGGAATTTCCCAATCCCCGACAGCATGAAGACAGACGTGGTGGGCTTGCCCTCATTCTTCTTCGCGGGGAGCGAATCCAGCGCAGCCTCAAAGTTATCCGGCAGGTCCACCACAACCGGCTGCTGCGCGGTGCATCGGAGAACCGCAGCTGCGACAAAGACAGAGGCTGCTTGGGGGAAAAAGCTCACCGACGCTGCAAGCGTCTGCCCAGCCCCGATGGTGCCGCTCTCGGGGTTGAATATAAACGGCGGAGGCCCATCTGTATGCCCCTTGGGCACTTCCCACCGGAAGGACACTGCCGTGCTGCCTGTGTTGCATATAGGGAACTGGTGCTGTGTGGCGATCTTCACCGGGCACATCACAAAGTCGTGCTTCTCAGGATGGGTGACGGCACACCGATTGGATGCGGTGCTGCTGGAGGCAGCCGCAGGCGTTGCAGCGGCGGCACCGCCTGTTCGGCGTGCCGCTGCTGCTGTCGAGCGCTTTCGGCCGCCCCCACCCCCGCCCCCCCCACGGGTCTGCCGCAGCACATCCGTCATCGCTGCAGCCACAGGCGGGGGGGCGAAGGGATGGGTAGTGTTGGCGTGTGTGGTTGTGGGGGATGGGGAGCAGGGCTGTAAATAAGGTTTGGGGGTCAGGAGTCGGGAGTCGGGAGTCGGTTATTTACAGTCACCTAAGGTACCTGGGGTGGGGGGCTGGGGGGGACGGGCGGTCTCAAACCCTACTCAATCCTGCACGCATCCTGTAGTACGGCCACCTCTGCCGTGGAGAGTCCCATGGACCCTCCAGCAGTCGCCCACCATTCGGTCAGGGCGGACTGACTCGGCGCTTGCGGGGTCTTCCCGCGTGCGAGGTGGTCCGCGAAGAAGCACGCGACGCACAGCGCCATGTTGGCTGTCCCAGCCAACCCCCCACTTCGCCCGCAGCGCCCCACACGCTGCGAGCACCTCACTCACGGCAGCAGTATTTGGCTGCATAGCTCTCAGTATTTCCCGTGCATGCAGCGCATGCATCCACAAATTTTGTGGATGCATCCACACACAGCCTGGAGCTCCGAAGCCCTGCATGCAGGCCTGCCTGCAGTGGATGAATGCCTGTATGCCAAATCAAAAATCCATTTTTTGACATTTTCGGGCATCCCTGGATGCCGTGGATGCATGCATGGATGCATCCACACCATCCACGGCCCCACTGAGAGCTATGTTGGCTGTGAGTCAAACACTACTGCCTCTACCTGAGGCATGTTTTGTGTCGCAACAGTTGCGTCACATGTGTGACGCATCTGTGTGGAGTGTGTGTGGTTGTGCACGTGTGCGCTGTGGTATGCTCAACCACCTGATGGGGGCGGAACACAACTCTTCTTGGGAGCTGCCAGGATCTGGCAAAAGGGGCGGGAAAGGGGCGCCGTATTCACAGCAGTGGTTTGGCAATGAACTCACCCCAGTTCAGAGACCGGTAATGAAGAAGATGACTGGGAGGCACACACCATGTCCCACCCAGCGGGACCCCTACACCCCCACCCACCCATCGGGACCCCCCCTCCTCGGG